>PNEQ01003465.1:53070-63618 GCA_003012365.1 Medauroidea extradentata | reverse complement strand
AGTGGGTTGTAGCAATACGCCGGATGTACAGTGGATTGAGGGAGCAGAAGGGATGTATAACATCAGAATACAAGCCATGTTAAGATGATAAAGAACAGGATCAATAGACTCAGGGAATGTCAGTGGGTTGTTTTGGCAATATGCTCGGTGTACAGTGGATTGAGGTACAGAAGGGATGGATAATGCAGCATACATGCCACGGTGAGATGATAAAGAACAAGATCAATAGACTCACGGATTGGCAGTGGGTTGTCGTGGCAATATGCAAGATGTACAGTGGATTGAGGGAGCAGAAGAGTTGGATAACATCAGAATACAAGCCATGTTAAGATGATAAAGAACACAATCAATAGACTCAGGGAATGTCAGTGGGTTGTTTTGGCAATATGCTCGGTGTACAGTGGATTGAGGGAGCAGAAGGGATGGATAATGCAGCATACATGCCACGGTGAGATGATAAAGAACAGGATCAATAGACTCACGGATTGGCAGTGGGTTGTCGTGGCAATATGTCAGATGTACAGTGGATTGAGGGAGCAGAAGGGATTGATAATGGCAGCACAGTTAGTGAACAGAGTTATGGTGCAGGCAGTAGAGGAACCTACCTGATGTAATGAAGTGGGGGAGGGTTCCGGACTAAATGTGTTTGTCACCGCCTCGGAAGGGATCAGTGACCACAAGATTCCAGTAGTGAAGTTGGAGATTAGGGAGAAAATGCCTGAGGAGGTTAACGATAGAGTTGCGTGACAGTATGAGCAAGGAAATAAGTTGGGAGGAAATATTTTTCTAAGGAATAGGTTTGAAAACTAGTCTAAAGGAAAAGTGTAGAGATTTTGTGGGAAGAATTTAGAAAGATAATAGATAAAATGTTGGAAAAATTTATACAGCAGAAAATAAGTAACTGTGGGGGAGATTGGTCGTATTATGGAAGAGAAATCAACAGACTGAAGATAATGCAGGACGTTGCATGCAATTCAAGGAATTAAGGATGGAATAGCCAGAATTAAGGAATGAATTACGTAAATGGATGGGGAGATAGAAAGAAAGATTAGTCATAGAAATAATGACTTCCTAAAGAATATGACGTAAAAGGTTATAGGGAGTAAATGGAGGAAATTGTCAGGGTATCTAAAGATGGTAAAAGGAGGTGCAATAGAAATACCATCCAGAATTGAAAAGTACATATGGACAGGCTGCAACAACTGATAAGAAACAGGCAGAACTGTTGTAAGCTCAGTGCTTGTTAGTATTTAATGAGCAGGATTATTGTAATTGTGAAGCTAAGGGAGACCAGGAGCCTCTTAGGAAGCTAACTAATAAGAAGAATAACAAGAAAAGGTAATGTAATGTAAGGGTTGAAATGGAATACATAAGGCGAATGTCCTAAAGGTACAGGTAATGGCAGTTCCTAAGGGGACAAAACAGAGAGTAAAAGTGGGAGAATCCTTGTCAGAGGAGAGATTATATCTGTGGTGCCACAGGGAAGCATGCTCGTACTGTCAATTGACATGTGTATGAGGGTGTGTGGCAAAGTAAGATTGTTCGGCGATGATTGGTTTTTATGTGCACAAGTGGCAGACAGGAACAAATTGCAGAAACACTAATGAGATGAATTGTGGATTGAAGAGAACAAAATGAAAACAAATGTGATAAAAAGCAATATTGCAAGGTTTGAAGGAAGAGTTAAGAGTACGGGAAAGTTAGGAGATATAGGAATCATCAAATTACAAGCACCTAAGAATACTGTTGCAGGGTGACTGAGTGCAGAAAGTAGGTAGAGTAGTGTCTGAAGGAAGAATTGCACACAAAATGCGGGGAAGAGTTCTTAAGGGAGTTAGTGGTGAAAGAAAAGACATATATAATTGTAATGGTACAGCTAATGTTAGGATATACATCAGCAGAGTAAGACCAGTACATGGAATTAGAGGTGCAGAGCTGGAGAAGTTGCAAAGATGGATAGCAAGAAGGGTGAAGGAAAGGTAAGGCTGACGAAGGATGAAGGGGACTTACAGCCATCAGTGATATTAAAGAGATTAGGGGTGAAACTCACTCACAATTTTGGACCAGTTTGTTTCATCCATTCTCACCACCTGCCCAGCCCATTGCAGTATTTTGTTTTTCGTCACTCTATGTTAGGCTTCTGACATAGCTCTTCTAGTTCTGTGTTGTGGCACCTTCTCCATTTTTCAGTAGTTCGATCCCAAAATGGTCCGTATATTTTTCCTGACCTTTCTCTCAAATATAAGCAGTCAGTTAGTTACTCCAGGTCTTTTAAATAACTAATTTGTCGTCCAACCTAGATGCCACCAATTCCAGGGTTTGAATACTACTTTTTAGTTGATTACTCATGTGTATATGCTTTTAGACTAATGTCATCTGCACAGGACAGAGAGGTAATATTTTCATTGTCAGTTTGAACACCTTAAAATTTCTTTCTTTTTTAAACATCCGCCATTAAATTTTCAAGTGCCAGACCGAAAAGTTCAAGTGAAAATCCATCTCCTTGTCTGAATCCTGTTTCCACTCGGAAACTTTGTCATTTGTATTGCCTATATTAATCTAGTTTTTGTGTCATTTAAGCACATTGTTACAAGTCTAACCAATTTCTTTTACACGCCAAACTCTGTCCCAGTTTTAATCAGACTTGGTCTGTGGATACTGTCGTAAGCCTTCATGAAGTCTACAAAGAGGAGACATAATTCTCTGCCATATTTGTACATTTTCTCACAGATCTATTTTAAGACAAAAATCTCGTCTGTGATTGTTTGTCCTGCTTGAAAATATCCTTAGTACCCTCCAATTTTTTCTGCTGTCAAGTCATTCTAATAGATGGAGAAGATCTTGTCGCAGTTATTGAGAAGTAGCTCCTATAGTTGTCACATACTGATTCATCTTTCTTTTTTGTGTATGAAGCATATCACAGCTACCTTCCATTCCTCTGGTATTGC
This sequence comes from Medauroidea extradentata, assembly GCA_003012365.1. Classification (NCBI taxonomy): domain Eukaryota; kingdom Metazoa; phylum Arthropoda; class Insecta; order Phasmatodea; family Phasmatidae; genus Medauroidea; species Medauroidea extradentata. The sequence goes on along the minus strand of PNEQ01003465.1, from coordinate 60,670 downwards.
CTGTTTTTTCCAGAGAAACTCAAACACCTTGTGGATATTGGAGCAGAGAACTTCTTCTCCAGCCTTGTGGAATTTAGCAGGAATTCCATCCTCTCCTGAACTCTTGCTTTCTTAGGGTGGAGAGGGGGAGGGAGGTTCGACAATTTTGTTGTATTTTTAGTTTTTGAGTCATAACATTTATTCAAATTGTATTATCGAAATTTTTTCTTCACCAAAACACAGGGTATATTGATGGTGAACAGCATGACAAATAATAATGGAATCTTTCATTAATTTGCCATGCAGGATCATCACAAGAGATTTCTTGAAAGTTAAGCCATAATTCTGTTGCAATGGTTCTGCAAGAAAAATTAATGAAAGATTTCATTATTATTTATGTCAAGCAGTTCACCAATACTATATCCTATGCTTTGTCGAAGAGAAAATTTTGATAATACAATTTGAATAAATGTTATGGCTAGCAAACTTAAAATACAATAAAATTGTCCAACACTCCCCCTTAAGGTTTTTAATATGTTTTTATCGGCTAAATGGTAGGTAGAGGATATTCTGGATCCACTGCTACTGGGCCATTTAACTCAAATAATTTACTTGGTTCTTCGCAATTTTTAAGTCCCTGAACTTTTCCATCCACCTTCTCCTAATCCTTTGATAATCTGTTTGCATTCTTGCATTGACATCTGCTACAAATATGTGTTGATGGTTTGATCTTCACTTAGACCTCTTCACTTTCCTATATAGTTCTTTACATCTGATTCCATTAAAGTCTTGCTAAGCTTCCTCCATTATGCTTCTTACATACCGTAATAGCTTCTCTTTGATTTCCTCATTGTGGACTGTGTTTGCTATAATATATTATTTTTAACTTTGAGTTTTCTTCTTCCTGCATATTACTTTGTACTCACAGTAAATTTCCCAGCTGTCTCTCGTATAGCTTCCTCACATTCCTCGTCAAACCAATCTCGTTCTCTCTTACCTAATCCATTTTGGAATTTGGGAAAGGAGGGTGTGGAATTTTAAACTTTTGAACAAAAAGGGAGGGGAGTTGTAGAAGAAGAGGGAATAAAAGTGAGAAGATTCAAAGGGGTCTTTAAAGATGCTGACCTGGTCAGACCGCACACTGTGCTGACTGAAAGGAGCAGAAAGGGAAATGGAAAAAATGTAAAAAGGAGACGAAGATGTGAGCGCCATAATGGACATTCACAGAGAGTTGTGGTGGGCTGTACAGCTGGCTATAACTTACTTCATATATTTAAACAATGTGTTAATCTGCAATATTTTAACTGTTTTTTCTCGGGGGCAAGGGGGGGGGGGAAGAAAACCACAAAAAATTGATTTTTTAACAGAAGTTTATTTATGAAAGTGAAGTATTTACAACCATGCATAAATTCACTCTTGTAAATTAAAATACATTACAAAACAATTATAAAGAACTCTGAAAAACATTTTCACATGATTTGTGTACCCACAAAATAAGTTCGTAGCTCTACATGGTAGTAAAATTGTAGACAATGACATCTCAGTGTAACGAACGAAGCAACTATCTCAGCCTACAAAACATTACAAATGAAAATGTTTTAAAGTCAAATCTGAAATACAGTTATCTAGATACATGTGATACATATACATACGTTGCATAATTAAGCTCACATTAATTACACACGTTTTAATCTACACTTCCCAAGCATTTTATAAGTTTCTCTACAGCTCCTCTAATCTCATGGCAGGTAACTTTGGTTAAATACTAGGTAGGACCTGCCGTAACATTTGTTTAGTGTTACTTTAATTTGATTCTCTTTTCACACGCCCATACTGTGGTTTGCCGATGGTTTCCTTCGGAAGTTGCTACAATGTATGAAGCCATTTGAGTTGGCGTTATGGGAATTCCTTAATGTACAATGCAATTTCCAGTTTTTGTAGCAGCGATCATGTTCGTCTACTGACCACTGTAAAGTCCGTCCTCTTGGTAGCCTCCAGTCATCCAGGCTATGTATCAACTAATCTGCTATGTACTAATTCTGAATTCTTCATAAAGTTCCTTACTGGTCTCATTCCATTCAGTTACACATTCCATACGGTGCCCCGATGTTACGTCGTTAGCTGAGCTAATAATTGCTCCTACATGTTTGTTACAGTTGTCAGCACTAATTCACTCTAGATATTTGCCAAGATTTTCAGAAAAGGTAGGCCAATTTACCTTCTGATAGTTCCATCTAAGGTGTGAGGTTTAAGTTACTAATGAATTCTTGTGCTATTTTTACAAGGATTGGATGATGTTAGTTGCGGGAGAAATTCAACAGGACACGAGTACAGTTGAGTAAGCGATGACTTTTGTCAGCAGTAGCGAAGTACAAATCTGGGTCATACTCGCATATCCATGTCGCTGACTTGAAGGAGCCATTGTCTTTGACAAGTACAAAGTGGATGTTTTTTTCGTCAGCCCAGTTCACGAAACGCCTCATCAACAGTAACAAATTTTTTGTGTGAGCGCACATGCGTGCACGAGGGTGTGCATGCAAGTACAAGGCCGCTGTTTAAGTACCTAATATAAAAAAAGATAGGCTGATTTCTTTGTTTAGAGAATGTGACTGGAAAATTATGAAACTCATAGTTTAACTGTTACTGAATAAATGCATTACTCTTGGAAGCAGAAAACAAACAAAGGTTCACAGCGTTATTCCAGACATAGTCGCTACTCAATAGGGATGGCTTTACTCCAGAATACGTGCATTTAAAGTGAAATTGACATTTGAATTCAATATGCAGTGGACTGATGAATTTGAACTAAAACACAGACTGACTGAATTAAAAGTGGGGTCACATTATGTACAGTAACTAGTCTAGTTGTCACGGTGGACTGGTGTTCAGATCCATGCTAAAGGTTTGATTTAAACACCAATTAGAATAAGTTAAATTAAGACGAAATAGTTACCTAAGTCATTAGAATCGTCCAGGGATAAACTTGCCTCTCGTTTTTTTAGAGTAATTTGTTACGTAGTTAGCAGTTTATTTATCCAGGTTTGCTCCGTATTGACTCGTCCGAAATTTTGCTCAAAACTCACTATAAACGTTGTAAATGTAACATCTTACATTAAACAGATCTATTCAAAGGCATGTTGTTGAAACAGGAAATGTGACACAAGTTGTCATAACTTGTGTCTGCTTATTTGTTCCGCATCACCTTAGGCACACTCTACCATGACAAGGAAGAGTACGATCACGGACACGGATAACAGGAACATAAGAACATGCACTGTAACCCTTGTCTGCTCATTCTACAATACACACGGAAATGAAACAAATAGTAGCTTTGTGTATTTCAGGCCCCATCGATACCTATCAAGGCAACGAAAACAAATGTGTAATGATGTTGCCATTTATAATAATGAATATATGTGAAAATTATTCTGCATACATATATAGGCCTACAATATTTACAATTCATAACAGTAAACCATAATTATTTATCTCAAGAACCATTTTTGCAATTAATTGTGCACATTTTGAGCTTATATGTGGTGGCTAGCTACATCTGTCGGTAAAGCAAATTGCTAACATAATACATACTCAATTCCTATTGGCTATACGGATTAATGGGCATTAAAGAGTTGGAAAATGACAGGCTTTGCTCAATGAATCCGTACGTATCCACGTTCACTTGCATACTGTTGTAGATGACTCAGAAGGTCTTACTGTTTCAATTTTTGTGATCTGTAACTGGGTATGTGTCATTGCAGAATGTGCCTCAGTGTTCTAACTACGGATCTAATAAGATGTTTGGGTTAATTTATTGCATCCATTGGATCTGTTTTGTACAATTTGCACAAAGATATTGGACAGGTAATGTATACAACGTGAATGACAAATATAAAATAGGCTACATAGGCCTATGTGAAATTAAGTAACAGTAGTGCAAATTCTTCAGTTCAGTTGGAGCTTGTGGTCTTAGTTTAGTTTATTGCATCCTTGGAGCTTTTTTTTTGTGTACATTTTTGCACAAAGATATCGGACAAGTCATATTTACAATATACAATCAAATGAACCAATGACATAAGTTATACATTTAAAATTAGACACTAAAAGAGCGAAATTCAACAATTTTTGTCAGTTCGGGCTCGCATGTGGGCTCGCGTCATATGTAGGTAGACCAATGTCTGCATTGCTTGACCCGTAACCGATATGCAAGTTACTGTAGTTCACGTGTGCCGCATAGTGCAAGCGGCGGATCAATCTCGCGCCAAATGCTTACAGTGCAAATTCCGCTTGCTGGCACGAAACATGACACCCAGAATCACTTTTAACTATCGCCAAACTGCACTTCACGTACATGCATTATTCTCGCGTACAACAGCATTGCGTACTTACGTTTCAAAATAGCTCTGACTGCCTTTTCTTGTACGTCGCTTTTAAATCTGACGTGTCCAAAATATTTTGTCAAATGTGACAATAGTGCCTTATCGTCTGCTGAAGACATTTTACTTTCCTTTATGTTTACGAAACGGTACACGGGTAGAAGTTGTCAATTTTCACATCTGCACGGTTTAACGCATTATAAAATTACGAAACCGATGATCATTTGTGCAATTCAGAGTTTCAGCATTCGTTTCACATACATATTTAATTCAATAAAAATAAAAACACTATTTTTAAGGGCGCCGAAAATAATTGCACGCGTCGCAGTACACAACTAGTACTAAGTACCAACTTACAAAACATTCAAACTTATCACCGCCGATCCGGAATAGGATAACAAAACATTTAATTATTTATAATTTAATCTAAACATTTTTCCAAAAAAAAAATACATTACAACATGCTTAACGCTATAGAAAAAGACAATACTTTATAAAATACTATATAAAATCGATTGTTTACTCTGCGGATATTTTGACCCAAATTTCTCAAGTTGACTTGAAAAATTGTAAACAGTAAAAATGACAGAAATTCTGCTACCTACAATTTTGTAACTACACAACGCAGAGATTAGAACGTAACTCGTAATTATTTCCGTTTGGCAAGGATCATGAAATGTAGTGTATTTTATTTAATGATACAATTTTACATTAAACTTTGTGTTACATTATATTGTAGTTAATGTTTTATGCTTAATTCTAGGGCACTATGGATTCGGAATTTCCAAGAGATGAGTTGTGAAACGTGACGCAGTCATGAACGAGGAGGAGCAGAGGCTGCAGACGTTCTCGACATGGCCTGCAAACGCGGCTGTGGAGGCGCGCCGCATTGCCAAGGCGGGCTTCTTCTACACGGGCCGCGACCTCGAGGTGCCGTGGTAACACTTTTAGTTGGGCCTCGGTCCGTTTGCTTCCTATTGCTATTTGCTTTAAGTCCTACCTGTCATAACCTAGCATAGTTATGTAATGGGGCATTTCAGAGCTGATTTTACAGATCAAAATGCATTGTTCGTGCTCATTGATAGACTGGGTTGCCCTCCTGCAGTTGGGCTGCTGCCCTGTGACAGGGTATTTGTTCCCTTATGTTTATCTCACCTCCCCTTTGAGTGCACGTATTACAATCTCACTCACCCTCTTCATAAATTCCTTCACACCCCTCACCTCTACCAGCTTCTGCTTAAGTTCATTATACTCCTTTACTGTTCTGCTTACCATGGAATTTTTCCCTCTCTCTGTTTTTTTTTTTACTGCCCTCTGAATCTTCCATTCACTATTCCCTCTTCTGGAGTCATCTTTGAATCCTTCTTCCTAGTTGTGCCCATCCTCCTACACCTCTCATTACCTTGATCATCCTCACCAATCTTTCCACTTTCCGCCTTTCCTACAATGTGCCCCATTTTAGTGACTTGACCACACTCCAGGATAGGCTGGCTCCTCTCCTCTCCCTTACAACTCTCTTGCCTGCCATGAAATGACTGTTACTCCTTTTATTAATAACATTTCATTTTAACCTCACAAATTAAACACATTACGTTCGAAATACATTTCAGTAATTTTGAACATTCTGTAACATTTTTATTTCATTAAAGTTACATTTGATAATTTAACCACATGCTAATTTCAACCTTATTGCTGATTTTACATTTTATGAATATTCTGCATTATGTTATGCTGTCACATTTACTGCATCAACGTTTGTTAATTTAAAATACATGTTTTTACTAATTAATTGGCCATACTATGGGACAGTTTTCCCAATGTCAGGTGATCATTTATGTGACCTACTGATATTTTTTTGCTTCGTGCAAACTAGAGGTGTCTTTCAGAACCAAACACAAATTTTTTGAAAGTGATTTTTTTACCCCACTAAGCTGTACTCTCAGTGACGTGAAATGTGTTTTTAAATGTGATGACACTAATCAATTTTGATGTGTACAAATTTTGTTCCACATGGATCACTACTTTTTCCATCATCAGTAAATGCTTAGCTCAGGGTAGAGTATAACCGAATTTTCTTTAAAAAATCATAACTATTTGAGGTTGTGAATTGGATTATACAGGTTTGGTTTATTTAGTAGGTCTTGGGCCACTCTATCACCCGACTCTTTATTGACGACTACTCCCGGAACACCCTGTGTGTGCGTGCACGCGTGTGTTTTTTCTCTCCCTCTTTATAATTCACCTTCCCTTACTTTCCTTTTAGTACGTACATAAAATCTTTTTACTCGAGGTGAAAAACATTTTGTATTATTTTCATGACAGGTGAAATAATAAGCTCAGTACAGCGAAGTTATTAAGTGTTTGTTACTACAACATTCCAGATCTGACTGTACAAACGTGTTATTACTTTTGCCTAATTGTTTCCCAGGAGCATGGCTCGGTTGCAAATGCACATACTTTTGTGCCTGAATGCATTTTGTTTTTTTATCTTTTATTCCTGTGCCTATAACATTTAACACAGGCACTGTAGTAAAGATTGGTATTTAGCATCTCATTTATTGATTACGTAGCTGTGTGTTCTGTCTCATTTCAGTTACCAGTCTGTATTTCTTTGCGTTCGTAGTGGGTCTATGGTCGATGCAGTAGCTAGAGCACTATACTCCCACCAAGGCGATCCAGGTTCGAATCCCGGCAGGATCTGTCCCCAGTTTTTCATGTCTGGGAATAATTCCAGTCGACGCTGCTGGTCGCCAGGCTTTCTTGGGGATCTTCCGTTCCACAGCCCTTTCATTTCAGTGCTGCTCCATGCTCACATCATGTTACCCCAGAGACCTGGGTGTTGACTGCTGACCAAAATATTCTCACTTTGTTTTCGTAATATCTTAAATGGCTACAAGAAATTGACTGTCGTTAACCCCTTCAGTGTCAGGGTTAATTTTACATTTAGATTTAGTTTATTTCATCCTTGGATCTGTTTTTTGTGTACATTTTTGCACAAAGATATCGGACAAGTCATATTTACAATATACAATCAAATGAATAAATCACATAAGTTATACATTTAAAATTATACACTAAAAGAGTGAAATTCAACATTTCTTGTCGGTTCGGGCTCGCAAGTAGGCTCACGTCAGCATACTTCATAGTCTCCACATGTAAAACAAAAGAAAAAAGCAAGAGAAGAAACAGAGTCTTAACCAAGAATAAATATCTTAAATAAGTATCTACACTGTCATAGATCCACTCAA
>PNEQ01003465.1:0-41941 GCA_003012365.1 Medauroidea extradentata | reverse complement strand
TTTCCATTCTGGATTATTTTACAATGCAAGGTAACCTATATAGACTAGTATTTACATATAATAGGCATCGGAAAAATTACGTACACACAATAGCGTGGTGCGGACCTGAGGGCGGTGTGCCTGCTTAGGCCTAACCTCAAAAGGGACAAGCTCGGGGGGCGAGCGCAAAAAAAAACGTAATAGAATCGGCGGGGCGTCAATGTTAAGCAAGGACACTTGATCTGTTACGTTACTGCCATGGCCATGTTGATATGGATAAACAGTACAATACCTGCCAGGATCTCAGAGCTGGCGTGCAGACAATCCACTTTGCATACTTCAGTGTGCAAAGTGTTCAACAAGCATACTATCTTTCTGTCATCCTCTCACATTTGTGAACCTTACGAACATGAGTCTGTAATTTTATGGCGTAATAAAATGAGATGCATAATGCACATCCAATTACTATGTTAAACATCAGTTTACGTACCAGAAAATGGATAACTAAGCGTCAGTTTCATCTGTTACCACTTTGGACAAAATGCATTATAGAGACTGTGGCAGAAAGCAATACTGTATGTATTTAGCATCTGGTCTTGAAAATGTATATATTCATAGTCAGTTTTATAAGTGGTTTATATCATGGATGTATTGGAAAGCTCTTTATTTTCATTAATTGTGTGCATGGCCATAGAGATAAGGTTACAGAATGTGCTTCACTTTAGTGATTACTTATAAGCTATCACTAGAGGGAAGAACATGAGAGAGCTGTGTGGGTGTTTGCGTGTGCGTTAGATGAAGAGGAAGAGGTGCGGGTAAAGGCACTCGGCATCCAGCTGCACCGCGGGCCACGTCAGCCGCGCTTTGCCACATACGAGTCCCGACTACAGTCGTTCCGCAACTGGCCGAGTGACGTGACGCAGACCCCGGAGCAGCTGGCCCAGGCTGGCTTCTATCACACTGGTCAGTGCAGCCTGAACCTGCGAGAGTACTTTGTCACATGCAATCTATATTAAACATGTTGCGCAGTAGATACTGCTACGTGTCTTCTATGTTGTGGTTTGCAAGAATCTGCAGTAATTATTCCCAATGTTTTTATTTATGAATTAAAATAACACCTAAATTATACTTTTAAATTTTTAAAGAATGCACAATTATGTTTTTTGGAGCCACTGAAAACAGTTGACTTTTATGTTTTCTGTCCCCTTACAGAGAGACAAAAGTTAAATTCCCAGAAGTGGGCAAACACAATATAACTGCTGCTCTAATTTTCACCTTTTCATCAGTAAAAAGGTACAGTGGTTACCTTCTTGTATGATAAAGTTTTGCATCCCTAAAATGACTTTGTACTTATTACTAAATTGAAAAGGACATGTAACACAGTATTATTGTTTGTTGGCAGGTAGAGTGTTTAAGGTTTTAATTTATTCTGCATCAAAGATTCAGGGGAGGTCAATATACCCTTGCCCCCTGTTTTTATGCCCCTGATCCCTCCCCTCCAGAAAAACACTATCCTAGTTCTTAAAACAGAAACAAAGATGCATTTTATACTTTCCAGGAATTAAACTATAGGGTCACTCAGTGAGTGCCCTTAAAAAACTACTTCAGAAACACTGTATGTCAATTAATGTCTCTGTGCATAAGGACTATACGGTACTATTATATTTTATGGATGCACCTGTCTCATATGTAAGATGTTTTTTTTTTTTTTCCTCTAGCAGCAGATAAAAAAGTGAACCTTGAGGATTTTTTTTTTTTAAGCATTAAAAATTAGTCTCATTTAGATGATGGTCTTTAATTTTAATGTCAAAATTTTTATTGAAAATACTATAGTGCTGCTCACTTGGACAAACTTTATATTTTTCTTCAAATATCATGTTGCTAACTAAGGATTTTTTGTTGTTTATTTTATTTTTTATTAATTTTTTTTTCATAAGTTTTTTTTGTACAATTTTATATCTGCTTTTTGTGGCATTAGTAATATAAAATATTGGTTTGCTAGATGGTTTTGTTTTTCCTGGCAATAATAAATATCATCTTTAGTAATTGTTTCAGATTTTCATGTACTTCAGAAATTTAGACATTTTAGTTTAAAAAAAATTAATTTAAAAAGATATTCAGCCAGTAAGCATCTGGTTTAAAAACTATTTACTGTATTTTATTTTTGGTAAGATTTCACAAGTACAGTACAGGAAACAGGTGTAAAATAAAGGAATGATAAAATGTAGGAATGTAAAAAAGAGGTTGTACTGTAATGAATACAGAGCATTTGTAAAAATAGCAATACACGTAGGAACTCTACCAGCTTTAGAGAGTGTCCGCCACAGTTGCAAGTGTGATGATTGTGGTCTGGAAGCAACTGGCATGGAAACTGAGGCCTGAGAAGATCTGCTTCGAGATGTTAGTGAGAAGTGTGCTCCACAGATGCAGTAATGTGTGCTTCCAGGTCCTCATATTTTCCTGGCATGTTGGCTGCAGTGTCATAGCTCTGACCTCAGCAATCCTCAACATTAATAATGTCTTTACATGCACTTTGCACTTAAATATATATTTCTCAGAACACGTCATAGTTTAATAAGAACTTTAAAAAAACCATACATTTCAATTTATATACCATTTATACTTTTAGTCCAAAAAATTGGTGTCCCCTGGAATATGAGGCCCAGTGCAAATGGCACTTGTGCACCCCTTCCCCCTAGATGCAACCTTGTTACACGCTGCATTTGCGACCAGTGTTGAGATGAAGTCTTGTTGCAGACGAGGAGGACAAGGTACGCTGTTTCCACTGCGACGGAGGCCTCAGCCACTGGGACCCGGCGGACGACCCCTGGACGGAGCATGCTCGCTGGTTCCCCAACTGTGGCTTCGTGGTGCTGGTCAAGGGTGTTGACTTTGTCAACTGGTGTCTGGACCGCTTTCCACCAATAGTTAACCCAGACGTGAGTCTTAGTTCTTTTCTACTTCCAAGTTACGTACACAGCGCGAGTCAGTTCAAAGAAACTACAGAATATCTTCAACCTCGTTCACTGTGTACCTGGCAAGGTATATCATTTTATGACTCATTATAAAATTATGTATTAGTGAGGTTACTTTAAATACAGCAGATGTGATAATAAATGAAACTATTGAAAAAAAGTGTTTAGTTTATACAATTATAAAAATATGTTGTCCAATGCTCTCACTGTGTCTTTTCAGTGTTTCTCAGTGCATTTAACGTAGCCTGTAAAAATATGTTTTTTTCTTTCTTTTTTTACCCTTTATTGCTATTAGATAAAACGATAACATTCCTGAACTTTTAAATTGTTTACATTAATTTATATTTGCACTTGGCTATTGTAGTTTGGTTGCATGTTACTACTGTAGCGTAGCACTATAAAGTTCTAATAGTTAAGTTTTCAATCCACATTATACCATAGTTTGTGGAGACATCAGTGCTGTTGCTGTTGTTGTTTCATGTTTTCTCGAAACTTGTATAAATAGAGTACTGTAGGCCTATTATCCTTTTTCCAATTACATGTTCATTTAGATAACCGATAATCACAACAATAATCTGGCGGTACTTATTGAGTTACTACATTTTTATAAATTTTTCAAAGTTTTATTAGTAAATATAAGATAATTCAACAATTAAAAAAAATTTTACGTGCCATGGGCACATAGTTTCTTTTGAGCCTCCTCTTCTCCGTGTTGCAGGTCAGTTAGGTTTGATTTAAAATGTAGAGAGAAATGAATATTTGTTTGTAATTTGTTACCTCATAGTTGCAATACATAATTTGATAAATGTATTTTGTTTCAAATGAGGGTGGTGGCCCTCTGGCAGTTTTTGTTGGCAGGCTATTGTGCTGCGCTTGCCACAGTCTGTAGTTGCTCTTCAAGGTGGTAAGGTGTACTGGAATGAAGGCCTGTAAAATACAATGGCGTGGGTGTTGTCGTCGTCAGACAAAAGATGCGTGATGTACCAGATGTAGCTGAAAATTAATCATTTTGGTTGTGTCATTAGCTGCTACTGCTAGTTGACCCGTGGACCATTAACATCCGTCTTGCGATGGATGTTTTTCTTTATTTTGGTGAAAGCAAATTGTGATTGCACCACTTGTTTTCCAAATATTCCTTTGGTTTTGAACATTGGCCAATGGGAACACCGTTTCTTTCTTTCTTCCATCTCGTGGTAACTACTTAAAGTGCTTTAAAATTTGAAAACTGTATGAGTTTTGTCATGGGAGACCATGAAAAAATTTTAATTACACTGCGGACTAGTACGATTGTTATTGTATGCTCCACATTTTCCAACCCATGAATTAAGCACCCTGAGAGACTAGTCTTTGTTCTGCTACATGCGCGATGCGAGGGCAAGTGTTATTTATAACTGTTTGTTGGTGGTATAGTATTAGCAGCAGGATCTAAATCAAGTGTGCCACCAGAGCATGCAAGATTTGAGTGTGTGCTTGTGAATGTGCGTAGTTTGTGTGTTGTGTGATTTTGTTTTTATGTGTGTTTTATGTGTGAGTGTGTGTGTGTGTGTGTGTGTGTGTGTGTGTGTGTGTGTGTGTTGGGGAGGGGGCAGTTTGAAAGAATAGGCTGTGAATAAGTTCTCATTGAAAGTAAATTTTTAGTTGAGTAGGTAAGTGTGAGTTTTTAGAATTGATATTTGAAACAGGCATTGTGACAGACAGATTGTTTTATGAAACAGAACTCGTGTACTGAGTTGTTAGCAGCAGGTTGAGTTTGTCGACGAGGATTGTGCAGTGTGTGATGTGTGTGGGAACTATCAGACGAGGTGTGTGTGTGTCATGACTAACATCATCTCTGTATATCTCTCTCTCTTGTCTGCAGCAGGTAGAGGCAGCCAGCTACAGTGTCAGGGATGTGCTAGAAGAGGAGGTGGACGAGCTTATGAAGACAGATGTCGCCGTAGTAAGTTGACATCTGCTATAGCATGCTCCAACTAAAGGTTAAAGATAATTTCACAATGTACCCTTTCTCACGTGACACACTGTGTGGCAGACATTTCTCCTGTAGAGGTGGCCGGAGAAATATGAGTACAATACAGTGAAACCCTCTTAAGAACTTCACCATTTAAGAAAGTATTTGTAATAATAAAAAAGACTAGGTTAATAGAAATATTCTTTAATAAAGACATGTGATAGTGCTACCAAGACAGTTGTCAGCATAACAAATGTTTTGTGTTTTATTTATTTTGTAGACTTTGTAGTTACATATTTACGAAAAACTGTGTATTCATTGTTGAAGATTTTGTTTTTAGTTTATTGGTAATTACAGTATGGTAATTTACATGAGGTTATGTACTTAATCAAGCAAAGGGACATATGACAGAACAATGGTACTAAGTCTGCAAAGGTACACAAAAGATCAGACAACAGAACAAGAATCTAAAAGTGACACAAGAAGACAAAGAGTGAATTATGTTATTGTACTAAAAACCACTATGTGAATAAAAAAAATAATAGCTAGTATCTGCTGCTAAAAATCTTCACAGACACAATTTAGTACTAGTGGATATTAACTTCTGTTATTTTGGCTCACCTACATACAGATTTTAATTGCTTAGTTCAGTTTATAGTCTCCATGTTTTATCCTTTCATTTATTGTTTGATCTTTAGTGTGCATTATAGTAATAATTGTTACCACTGTCTTACCTTAAGTACAATACAGTAGTTTAAAATCAGTTTAGCTGAACTATTATTACTAGTGTAATGTTCTACACTCTCACTGTAGCTGCTCTGCAGTGTACTGACCTTGGTTGTGACAATGCAAAAGTGTGCGTTTATGTGTGGCAGGCTGCAACAGAGGCAGGGGCGAGCGAGGAACAGGTACGTGCTGCCATACGGCTAAAGTTGCAGTCGACAGGGCTGCCGTTTTCAACGTGTGAGGCACTACTGCAGGCGGCCAACAACATGCCCGGAGCTGCTGCCAGCAAGGCTACTACGTGAGTATGACTGACAATGGCTGTGTGTGTGTGTGTGCACGGGTGTGTGTTGATGTGAAAGTGTGCTGATCAGAAACAAAGGTTCAGAGAACGGTGGTTCTGGTAAATAAACATGTAATGCACACTTCCTTGTCAAACAAACTCGTCAGGAACTTCATCATTCGAATTCTAATTTTGTCACTGTTCCATATCTGCTAAGGTATAGTGCAAACTTTTTTTCTCCAGAATAAAGGGAACAAATGCTGGGCGGAGAGGAATTGAGTGGGGTGTAAGGGTAGTTGTAAACTGTTGGGCGGTTTTTAAGGGGAGTTTGGCAGAACTGTATGTTGTCTTATCTCTTGCTCCTACATCATAAGGGTGTGGCGGGACATTTGAAAGAAAGTTATCGTATGTTAAGGGCTTGTGGTGTTTGTCTGTATTTGGTGATGTACTGACGGGCTAGTTCTCAGCATCTCAGTCCTGCACTATTGTCACCACTCTGGCCTTATGTAATGAGTGAATAGTAAGTTTGTGGGAGGCTGTGTGTGCAACAACTGGAGTGCTATTGCATGTTTGGTATCAGCCCTGTGGCCAATCATCCTATGTCTTAGTGTGTTTATAGTGAGGCCAATGTATTCTGCTTCATACTGTGTGTACCGTAGTTGGTAGATCGGGATCTTAGTCCCACATACTATTTTGCAGCCTGACAATAATATGTTTACTCGGTTTGTGCACTTAATACAATGTAGAAAATATTTATTACAGTAAAATATCACATTTATGTGACTTGATATTTACATCCAAAAGTCTGCTAACATTTTTACTAGTAATTTCTTACCATTTTATTACTTTTTGGAGTGTAGTTGTGTAATTAAATAGAACTATGCATGTTCATTTGTCCTGAAGTACTTTATTGTTTTCTTAATGAAGATTTTGCAGGGAAATATTTACATATAGTATATTTTTTGACAATTTCTGGAAACAGCTGAGGGCTATTGATACAAGATTGCTCAGTCAATACGTAGGGTACCAAAATACAAAATCTTGCGTGCGTTTTTGCCATGGAGTATATACATTATGTGGCAGTTCATTTGGATTTCTTCCAGGTAGATTGTAGGACGTATCGTGGACATATATATCAAGTGTGACACGTCTGTTGCCGTTGATGATGCAGGGGAACGACAAAAGGCTGAAACTGCTCCTTTTCCCACGCAGCCACCATCTATTAGCGGCAACAGTTGTACCAAAGACGAGTGATAAAGATGACTACTGTAGAACATTTATTTGTTTTTGTAGTAGAAGTAGTGATAATGATTATGATGCCCAGATAGCAGTGGTGTTATTAAAAAATAATTAGCAAAAAACAAATAAGAAAAATTATCCGCCTTTACCTTTCATCATTGATCTCTCATAGGTAGAACTTTACAATTGACACTAGCGGACATACAGTCCGAAACGATGCCAGAATTCCATGGCTGTTAATCTCGCGAATGCTCGCACAGGTTTATATCATTCAGATCTAACTACTGTAAATACTGCGACTTGCTGTCGTTTACACTCAATCAAGAAACATAGCCCGACAGTGTCTTATCTTCACATATTATGACCTGTGCTGTTACATGCACATATAACTTGTTATGAAAACATGAGAAAGGTTGTCTCTATAACCCCTTCTACTGGGGAATCAGCTTTCTAATCTTCACAGCTCCTCCCCGTCACCTAACACGTCAAGTCACTCCTGCCATGACGCCTCGACTGATGACTTAGCCGGACATCTCCCGGCGACCGTCACTAGCTCCGATTGACGACTGACTGCAAGTTCCAACTAACCATGACTTAACAGGCCATCTCTTTAGATCCGTTTGTTAGCTCCGATTGATCACGACTCCTAACAACTCAGCCGGCCATCTTTCGGCGACCGTGTACTTACTCCTATTCAAGACGGCTGACTTCTCCTGGGCGGACACCCGGACTTACTCGGCCGAGCAGCAGAGTGATACTATGGGATCCATTTTGCTTGGAAAACTTCTTAACTGACATTTATATTGGAAGAAAATTACATAACACATTTACTGACAAATTAGTACAGCATTTTATCACACAATAACAGCTAAATATTAATTATTTTCTTTAATTGGCAACATGCTGCGTCACCAAACTGTCGCGGAGCACAACCTTTCCCCAAGTTTCGTTGCATACGGCACGGCTACCCACGAAGATAGACCAAGGGCTGGCTGACCAAGCCGCATGCCGACATGTCTCTGTACATGCCTCTTAGCGTCTGAACTCTGACCTGCCTGCCAGATGAATCACATTCCAGTTGAGGCCAACTCATTGTCTGCTTGAAAATTTCAAAATCCAAATGATGCAAAATACAAGAAGTAACTCAGAAAAGTTGTTAAAAATTAAATTTTCTTTCAAACGAGTCCAAACACAATATAAATCAAATAACATTTACATGTATAATTTACTACTTTTTAACTTGCCTTAGCAGTTAAATTTTGAATAAAATTTTAATGTTAATTTCTCTACTAGCAACCCAAAATAAATATATGATACAAAACTGAGTATGGACTACATGCCAGTGCACGTCACACAAGTAAAAGACTTCAGGTGGTCTATAGATAGGTGGACTGGAGCTGATTAAATATTGCTGTCTAGGGAGCAGCGCAACACTTGAACCTGCTCTGCACTTAGTCATACTGTATAACCTTCCGCTGTTATTTACAGCTAATATACAGTATACACATTAATTTCGACAACTGTTCCAGTAGGTGTTCCTAGTAGCGAAATAATAAAGCCGGAATTTCTTTCTTTTCTGGATACTTCGGAACCCTGTGTTTAGCTAGTCAGTCCCACGAGCGTGCACTCTTGATGACGTCCAAAAACACAGCAAATCTTAAAGGCGGACTCTCACAAATCTAGGGTCCGTCCACCGCTCGTGACGCCACAACTAGAGTCTCTGCAAATAATCTGCGGACCACGCGAATACCCGTGCTAAGGGCACAACCACCTCTCGTGGTGTCCGCGGCCGAAGTCCCCGAAACAAACCTAACCGACGCGCTTGTGATACTTTCCGTAAAACTCCCCCCTTTTACTCCCAGCCAATCACATGCTCTGTGGACGTCTGACATAACTAAACGTGGTCTTTCCTCCACACCAGTTTAATATATCTTTTCAAAATTCATACAGGTTAACATTAACAGACACACCAACTTACCAACTTATAGTATACAAAATTTGAACTCTCTGCGCTAATTAAAAATAAAGTTAATGTTAAATTTTACTGCAGGGGTAAGCGAAGCCACGCACCCTGAGCTGACCTACTTCTCGCCCCTTGAGCCATGGTTCCCACACAAATTCAAGACTGTGGGCTAGCTCTCATCCTCAATTTCCAGCTTTCTCTTTCCTTCGGCGTGAAGGGTTGAATGGCCGTGATGCAATTTAAAAAACTCCCCTCAAACCCTTTGCCTCTGGCCAGTATGCAAAACAAAATTTAAAATAAATGAAACAAAACAAATTATTATTATAAGATCACACACACAATTCTAGGTACAATGAAATGTCAATGGGCTCTCTACAATAATTCTAACACATTATGTGTTATTTACAATGAACATTACATTTAATCAATATGAATGTCAAGGAGGCCTATTCCAACTGCAGTGGAATAAAATTTGCACACACTGTAAATAAATGTAGTATGAGGATTGCTTTAGTGGTAAGTGAGTGGCCTGACCACTTGACTGTCATAGCCCTGTATGCTTACACTGATTGGTTCATGTAGGTTGGAGGGGTGGAACATAAATTATTGCTCTTAAATAACAACATCCCTTTGCGCCTGTTACAGCTGTGTTGTGAGTGAAGATTGATTGTACATGCTCTGTGCCTGTGTTGTGTGTGTGTAAATACATGGTTGGTAGTACTGTAATATTAAGTAGCATCCAGGTGGACGAGCACCCGATCACTTTCTCAAACCCAACTATCTGTGTTTTAGGCAGCGCACAGAGTCGCAGCCTGCTGCTTCTGCTATGAGTCATGGTGGAGTTCGGCCCCCGGCGCAAAATAATAAACCAGGTAACAAGTGCTTCTGTTACAGTCACAGTAATACCCTGTTATGTTTGTAAAGTAACTGAAAGGAGTACAGTGGAACTCCAGTTTTACAAGGCCATTCTCGGGCACCGTGAGCCTTTACCCCCGTTTTACTGTCATTCTTGGACACAGTGAGGC
This sequence comes from Medauroidea extradentata, assembly GCA_003012365.1. NCBI lineage: Eukaryota > Metazoa > Arthropoda > Insecta > Phasmatodea > Phasmatidae > Medauroidea > Medauroidea extradentata. The sequence goes on along the minus strand of PNEQ01003465.1, from coordinate 31,806 downwards.
CTTGTAAAATCAGAATTCTACTGTAATGTTTATTAATGAGAAAAAATTCTTTGAAAAGGTCAAACTTTGCAAGTACTGTACATGCATATTTTCACAAAGACATTTTGGGAGACGTAGCTCTGGAGTACGACCAGAGTGACTATACATAATGTGGCCTAAATTCAGGTGCTCTATTACGTTGAGTGACTGCTCTTGCACACAATTTTTAATAAACTGAACAATAAACAGCTTCTGTTTGTGCACCATCAACACCAATGTGTACTGTTTAAGTAGATATATGACACTGCTGCAAGTGCTAAATAAAAAAAAACTTTGATGAGGGAAAAGTGCTATATAACAAAATCAGATTTAGAAAAAACTTACCAATAAAACAGCACGTAGTTTGTTTTCTTTGCTTCTTAATTTTTATGTGTGTGTACATTTTTAGTTACTTGAAACATTCAGTCGCAGTGGCGTATGGCTGTAAAAATGGTAATTGACTTTGTAAGTGGTGTTTCTTGCAGTGGCTCTGGAGGAGGAGTTCCGTCGCCTGAAGGAAGCGCGCCTCTGCAAGGTGTGCATGGATGACGAGGTGTCTGTGGTGTTCCTGCCGTGTGGGCACCTCGTCAGCTGCACGTCCTGCGCACCCAGCATGCGCGACTGCCCAATGTGCCGCCAGCCCATCCGGGCAACAGTCCGCACCTTTCACGACTGATGCCTGGCTGAACCGTCTCTCTCTCGTGCCTGGGAGATGTTGAGAAGTGACCGTCGTGTAACACTTGTTCGTGTCAAGGGGACAGTTGGTTGCAGAAACTTCTGTCTTCTGAGGCTGGACGTCATGTCTCGTATCATGAAGTTATGTTTTATTGGCTGCAATTTTATAAAATTGATTGATTGATTCTTGATGGCTTGGCAACGACATGAGATTGGTTTGCTGTAGAGATTTTTCAACAACATACGTCCAACACAACTGCACATTGCTGTCAAGTAATTAATATTTACAAGTTGGTAAGTTGTTACCAGCACAACTTTGTGTTGTATCATTTCCTCATGTAGAAATGTGCATTACAATAGAAATAATTTTCTGTGAAGCTGACTTCAGATAAATTTAAGTACAGTATACTGATAAGTTGTTAAATTTGTGACGAGGAGAAGAGCAATTTCCATTTAGTATTTGGTAAATATTTAGAATCACTACTCATCGTGTACCTGCCAAACTACAGTATTGGTTTTACATGCAAAGATTTAATAAAATAAAAATTTTTCTACAGGATATTTGGTAATTATAGGTACAAACGAATGGGGTGTGTCGAGGACGATGAAACAAGCAAATAACGCTGATAAACATAGTTCTGGAAACCAATGGTTTTCCCAGTACGACACATTACGTGTTACGACAGGAATGTTAATTTGCGCCTATAATTACCAAACAGCCTGTATACTGGTAAAAGTAGTCGTACGTAAAGAAAATGTGTTTTTACTTACAATGTATAAATTCTAAGTCCAACTCTCCTGTTTTACGTGCTCGCCATGATGTCTGTTTATGTGCTACTAGCGCTCCTAGCTTTATTGGAAGTAAGTCTAATATGTTGCGCAATTGTTCTTTAGGCCAGCAGATCCAGTATAAAGGGAACTGTCATGCTGGTAATGTGAAGTGTTCAGGCGATTTCCTCTAACTTATTTAAATCTGTATAAAATTTTTTTTTCTTATTTTAATTTAAATCTTTAAGTACAGTACCTTACGTAGTATTAGTTCATCAGGTGTTAGGTATGGTACAACAGGATTCAATAACTTGTAATTGGGGACATGAGTAGTTAAATTCAGTTTTTCATAATTTAAATATAAAATACAGTCGGGAATTGTAAACTAGTGTTTTTTTGTTTATTTTCCTGGCTTGTATAGTTTCAAGTTGACCACAGTAGATTATGATTATTTTGTTTTTATATAGTTTTTTCTTGTATTTTTCTTAATTTTTGAGTTTTGACAATTTTTAGTAGTTATTAAATTTTCCTGGTAAAGTGAGTAACTTCTTGTGTTGCTAGCTTCTCCGGGCTGTAGTATTTCTGACGTCAATGTTGCGGTTGATTGCTTGCTTCATGGAATTTCTTCATGACATAGGTTGTTGACGCATGTAGGTCAGCTGTTTAAGGGGGTTGTTTAGGGTATTGCACTGTAAATGTAGTTTTGCTGGTGTGCATGTATTTTCCTCAATTTATGTATTTGTGTAGCTTTTCTTTATTAATTTGAAGTAAAAGCTATAAATTCAGTATTTGAAACCTTTGTTGCTTGTTTAAGTGTAATTTTTGGCAAATTTGGATTTTGTTGTATCACTCTGCCGAGGCATGCTTTTAGCTACCATGTCCGTCGAGGTTTTATCAGTTCATGCAGAGATGGTGGAATGGGAAGGTTGTCTCGCGGGTGCTGTAGAGAAGTGGGGCCGGGGGAAGAAGCCGAGATGGCTTGGCTGCTCATGATGGGCACGGCCCTAGTTTTTGTGTAAACCCTTAATTATTTTTGTGTTGGAACGTTGGTATGGTGTTGGGAACTGTAATGTTAGGGATAGTAATCCCACGGGATCGTTTTCATTTTTCCGCTCGATACAAGTTTTGTGATCAAGCACTCGGGAATGACGGAGATCAGTACTGCAATAACCGGACATGGTAGCAGCATAAACTCAACCTAAATGGTTTGGTTAAAATCGTGGAATTGAAGTTTGGGTCTGTTTGTTACACTAGCAGTGAGAAGTTATGTACGTCTAGTGTTGTAATGGAAGTGCTTTACCAAACAAATTAATTTCTGTGTGAGCGAAATTAGTTTATTTTAATAAATTTAACCGGAGATTGAAACAATTTCAAACTTTTCAGCTACCATTGACTAGTTACTAAACAACAACAGCAAGAAGTAGCGGGAGACAGCCCAGTCACAGTAACAAGTGTTTTCCCAGTGATAGATGTACATATGTATTAAGGGAGAATTTGACAGTGTAGTACAAATGACTTTTACAAGTAAGGGTAATTCGCAACTTGATAAGGAAGGGGGGGGGCGAATGGTCAGACTATTCGCCTCCCACCACTGCGATCTGGGTTCGGTTCCAGGTGGAGTCTGTCCCCGGATTTTCACATGTGGTAATCGTGCCAGACTTTGCCGCTGGTCGGCGGGTTTTCTCTGGGACCTCCCGTTTCCCCCGCCCTTTCATTCCGGCGCTGCTCCATACTCACCTCATGTCACCCCTCACCAGCTCTAAAGACCTCGATGTTGAGCGCTGACCAAAATCTCTCACTATCGATAAGGAAGTACAAAGATTCCATGGCAAATAATTACGTATTAAAATTGAAGATACACAAGTACTTACACAGCACCATAGAGCTTGATAGTTAACCATGGTATCAACACTACCACACAGGCTACGGACAACACGTGATTTTATGCATTGTGTGTTGTCCTGTTGTAGTATGTAACTATTAATCTTCTTTAAACAAAAAATTGTTGTGGGTTCAACATTCACACGCAAGTGTGGTAAAATATGCTACCTATATTCTCTGTATTTATCACTAGAATTACTGTTTTCTATTTTTTTATTTAAAAATAACTGCTGTATATTACTATATTTGGCTGGAAGGAAAACCAGTTTCTTGATCTTCAAAATTGCTCTAGTGTGTGACAATTAATTGTTGTAATGCTGGGGTTTTTTATCTTTATAAAGCTCAAATCCATCTCCAACAAGCTCTACAAACCATAACTCATGTTCAGTTGATGCCAGGGCATTTAATATGGAGAAGTTAGGGTTACATGAACTAAGTAGTGTTTCTTCTTTCAAGTGCTAATTTTAAGAGATTTCCTCACCTGATTATTTTCACTGCTGCAATTACTCCAGGTGAATTATGTAATATGTATTTACTTAACAAAGGCCTTCACTTATTCCTCTCCCAATTCCTGTCTTTTTGTCAATTTGGCTTACGCAATATTTAATGACCTTGATGTCTATGAGACGTAAAGCCTACTGACCTTATGTTTTTTACTGCTAGATGCTATAAACAAAGGAAAGCAACTTGGATGACCCAGGTACAGGCATCAAAGGTAATATAGTATGTACTTCCTTTACTTGCAGAGCACTATATTTGTGTGTAGCATTGAGTATTTCTCTCTGAGAGACTTGTGGTGACCATATAATTTTTTTAAGGATAATGAACGTACTGGGAAGGGGTCGCTGTACCTGAATGGTCATAAAATTCGCCTCCCACTAAGTTGATATGGATTAGATTCGTTGCGGGATTCTTCTCCAGATTTTCGTATGTGGGAATCGTGCTGGACGATGCTGCTGGTCAGCTGTTTTTCTCAGAGATCTCTTGTTTCCCCCATCCTCTCGTTCTGGTACTATTCCATACTGACCTCATGTCACCTCTTACCAGCACCAAAGACTTCTGTGTTGAGCGCTGAAGAAATCTCACTCACTGAAAATACTAGGAATAAATTAACATTCACGCTTAGTAAAGAATACCTATAGTATGACCCAGATTTCCTAATTAAATATTTACATTTACTCGCGCACTGCCTAAACTAAAGAAAAATTTACAGCATTTAAAACTTACTCATGAAGCTGCCTTCCTCGACTGTTTTTGCCCGGGGCGGCATCAAGTCGGATGCTCTACAACATCGTTCATGTCTACAGAATAACTTCTCGTAATGACGTATTGCGTGTCGTACCTTGTGTGCAATGTGAACATTTTATTTCATTCTATCATGCCAAATTCAGAGACGTATGTTTTGTGAGAATATGTTTTTTTTTTTTGTGAATGTGTTTTTTTTCTTCCTTTTTTTTGTATATGTATTTGTTTTTTATTTCTGTAAATTGTAGTTGGTAAGGCAAACTGAGTGTTGTGGAATGGTCAAGCAGGTATATTTTATTCTAGTCGGTCGTGTGCCATGTTGTATGATAAATTTTTAGTAGGTAGGATTCTGCTAGAAACTTATATGTAGAGTTCTTGAAGTTGGAATATTTGAGGGAAATGTATACTTACAGACAAGCTAGACACTTGAAGACATGAGAAGTAGATAGCTCTAGGTAAGGGATGGCCAACGCTATACCAGCGGGCCAAGCCACTGCATTTTGAATGGCCCGCTGAAAGTTGCAGCATTTGCACAACATTTCAAAGTTATTTACACTAATATTTAAATAATAATTTCATATTTGACAGTGTTTCTTTTCTAAGTACTGTTAAGACAGTGTTCGAACTTTGAAAGGATAATGATCTGAGAATACGCTGCAAATAAATATTTTATAAAAGAACTCTCTGTTATAATACTATAAGAAATTACGTAAACGTTGAGCTCATAATAATAGCCCGCGTGAGAGTTATTTGTCGTGGCCCATGACATGATTTGGTTCAGCTTTTTGGCCCTAGCTCGGAAAAGGTTGGCTACCCCTGCTATAGGTGGTGGGTTGCTTAGCAGACAGACATGATACAAAGGGGGTTATGCACAAGATAGTACAGTACTATTTTGTGAACAATGGCTTTAGCTAGATGTAAAACCAAGAGGTTGCCAATTTGTTATTTTTAAAAATTTGTCATTCCATATTCTTGTGGGTTCTATAGATGTATGTAAATGTACTGGCTGGTATATGATGTTTCTGGAAGTTCATAATTTGTTTATTACTAAGAAAATAGTTTTTTATACGCAGTGTGTAAAGGTATTGGAAGTAGCAGTGAGTAAATATTGGCAGATACAGCGTACATTAGCAAGTGTTGCTTGGTTTTGTAAGTGTGTGATGTTGAACTGTTCTGACATGTACTTTACGTACGTACAGTATAACATGTCTACGTACTGTAGTCTTACATGCCAATGTGTTCTGTGTTGACATGTCTTTGTGAAAGTTATAAATTCACAGTTTTCATGGTCAGCTGTTGGTCAGTAGTAAAATCTGTTTGCTCTGTCTTTGTTGCTACGTTGAGTCAACTTTTTTCAATTTATGTTCATGCAAGCTATATTTTTTACTTTCTGATACTAATATACTGTATTTCTTAAATTACATAATTTAACTAACAGCATTATTGCTGAGACGTGCCAGAATTTTTTTTGTGTTGATGGTTTTTAATTTCTGTGTATGTATTAGTGACGTTATCCGAAAACTAGGGAAGACTGGAGTATCTCACTTGTACGGTAGTTTAATTTCACTCTCAACATGTTTGCTACAAGCATCTCGCAGCACTTACTGAAGAGATGTACACAATGAAAACTTTCAAACATTAAGACCCAACCAGTTTAACTTGAATATTTTCCCATCACAGTGTATTAAATAGAAGCACATAGAATTGAATGGTTATTGCATCCTGCTGGAGTGCACCAGTGGATAGTATAACTTTAACCAATCACAGTAATGGTCTGTAGTTCCAAGCGATCATTTGTTTATTACCATCTTTTATTTACTTTCAAAAATTATTAACATACTGAGTATTTTTGTGGTACATAATTAAATGTATTTTGTGACATTAATGTACTTAGTCAGCATTAGTTGAGCATGGGAATAATTATTATTACCTCAGTGTTGTGTTTGACATTTATATTATGAAAATTTAAATAAAAAATACAAAATTCAAAGGGGGTTTGTATTGGCTGAAACTGAACACTGTTGTGTATGTACAGTATGTTCGATTTTTGTTTGGCTATTGCTTTCTTTTTTTAAATTGTAATTAGTAGCGTAGCGGCATTTCCCGCCATTGTCCAAGTAAATAAAATGACAGAAATTTGAGATACTCACAGGCTGGTACTTCTTGGTAGTTACGCACACATATAAAAGGACGAACACATTGATTGCTGGCTAGGTCAGCTTCATCAGGCGACGAGTTCAGGCACACAGTTTCCATATAGTGGAGGCCCTTGTCTTTGTTTAAGCAACTACAGATCCAAGACAGTGAATACTATTTGTTTAAGTTTAGATAGCTTCTCTGTATTTTCACAACTTGTATGTTCTATGTAGGACTTTGTGCAGCTAACTATTTCACGTGAGAAGTTCCAGCTGTAATAGTTTGCCCTCTTGCCAGGAGTTAGTATGTACTGCTTGCCAGGCAGTTATTTGACTGCACATATGCTGTGTTGAAGTGCATCACCTTACTCCTAGTGTTTGAGTAAGTATGTGTATAGACAGCATGCAACTATTTGTGCACGTGTTTATCATACCATACATTATCAATGCAGTTATCAGCTGTTAACATCATAGTTGCCTGTTTCCTACCAGACTGCTAACATGTTTGTAATACATAGTGTAATGTCCAGCACTTGAGACGTGACTGCTTGATAGGTTTCAGTGCACATTCTGCATGTCTGAATGTGTTTCCACAAGTGACTCATGTATACCCCAGCTTATTGAACCAGTTGGACGGAGTTATGCAGTAGGGAACAAACCCACAAAGTAATTTACTTTGAGATAATCGTACGAAACAGAAGAATTAGAAGGTCAGGAGTATGTTGTATGAAAAAAAAACAGATATTAAATCATATTTGAAGAAAAATAAAATAATAGTCTATATAAGTACTTTGTACAAGGTTTAGATGCATGCAGTAAACTTTGAGCTAGAATGTCTTAGTAGCAGGGAACAGCAGGTTTGTTTCTTCCTGCGTAACTCTGTACAGTTGTGCTATTGTATACTTATGTCTCGTGGCATCTAAGCAGTGTCAAAAATATGTGATCCAGTCGTGTTAGGCATGTCATAAAAAGCTACGTACAGTGTTTCCAAGAGTATGACGGTACAATAATATGGTATAGCACAATGTCTAGTTGTGTATTTGATAATCAGCTACTACATTGTTTGGTCAGTAGTCAGTACACATGACCTACTTATATGGTCCAGTTTCATATTGAGAGTTGCAACTGTTCTGGACATGGTAATGTTAGTCTTTCCTACAGCTGTGATATCTGTCATGTTCGCATCTTGTTGTCAGTTTTAATATTAGAACTTTATGATACTTTTACTGTATTTTGTGTAACAGATTACCTTTACCAATTCACCTCTTTCTCCATAGTTAGGATTTTGCCTACTTTAAAGGTTACCAAATCGTACTTTGACTGGAGTAAATGACAGCGTCTGTAATGAAAAGCTTTGTTTGAACTGTCGGAGTTCTAGTAATCACTGGAAATCATGGCAGCTGCATATCGTCAAAGAATACACGGAAAAAAGTGCAACTCAAAAAAGAATATATCAAACTGTTGAGTTATGAAGGTTCAACATGGAGACAGTGACATTTCTGGGAAAGTAACACTATATTATTTTAGAAGCATTGATATGAGATGCACAAGTACAGTAGTATTCTGTAATATATCTTCAGCAAACATCTCTTATCTTCGCAACGAGTATGTACCATAGGAAGTGTAACCCTTCACTTGATGACAATTCCACAGCTTAACAAAGTCAGTATTCATAACCTATAAATCACTGCAACCATGTCAAGGATCTTAGTTTTCATAAATTATGTAATGTTTAACATTCCCAAAACTTCCTGATCTAAAATATTAATTTTATTTTTCCAAAATTTCTAGTGCCTTGCCAGCTGTGTTTTGCTTGGAAGCTGCTATGTCAGTTCCACAACGAATCACCATCCAGTCAACACATACGTACCTTACATTGAGGAATATTGACACGTGAATGCATGTTGAAACTTTCAAAGAAAACAGGAAATATTTAAGAAATAGGAATACAGATGTTCCTAGTAAGTCTTATTAGTGAACATCATATTCTTTACGGCAATTAATGAATAGCTTAAAGAGTATAAAGTCTACTACATGAGATACACTCCCAAGAAGATTTAAATATTGTTAACAAATTATGTTACTAAGCAATAAATTCTTAGCTCTCTTATGGGACATACAGTATTCACTTGTAAAATATCAAATTTGTCATATCAAGGTGCAGTTTGTGACAAGCTACATTTTAAATGTGATGCTATACGAACTGGTTGTCAGTGAAGGGATATAACTTGCCGGGTTGCTCTTACCTGGTTCTGTGACCAAATCTCCCCCAGAGATTGGCGAAGCTAGTGTGGTCTCCGTTACGGGGGTATTAGGACTGGAAGCCTTTCCTGAGCCAATAGATCTTAGAAGAAGTAGGTGCACTCGCTTCTATGATTTGACGCTCTTGGCACAGCGGAGGTGTGTACTACTGAGAGAGTTTTGTGGAATGTCTGGAGGGGGTGAAGGTGTCAAGTGGGCGACATGCAGGAGCCTGAGTTTTGGAAGGGGAAGCTGGTTCAGGGTCAGATGAAACTGGTGGGGTTGAAGTCACAGAAGAGCTCTGGAGAGGAGGTAAGGGAGATATAACAGGGGAGCGTCAAGGCAGCCGTAACTATATTCACAGTAGAAGTGGGGTCCAGGAAACAGTTTGTCTCGGGGGATGATGGAGCTCCCTCCTGGCGATGGCTGCAGTGCTTGGATGTGTTGTGCTCGTGCTGCTTCATCCTTCAACTGCTTATAGACCATCGCAGCGGACCTCACCACGTCCCACTGGCCCTCCTCGTAGGGGTGGTGGTGCTTGGACTGGATGTGTGCCAGCCACGAGGGATGGCTGGAACACCTGTCCTATTGTAAGAGCTGCTTAGTGGGTTGCTTTGGCGGCGCCCACAGTGAGGAGGCTGTGAGGAGGCATTAAAGAACGATACGACTGTGGTGCGTCAAACGTAATACAATAAATGTCTATGTATTCCATATTACATAGTATGCATGTTGTAAGTTTGTAGTCTGTCTTATCTCGTGGCCCCCAGTGATCATCTCAAATGTCACTTTCGCATAGACATTAAAGATGAGTACTTTGGTGTCAAAAGGGCAGCCTAAAGTATCATGATTCCTTAAAATAATTTGGGAGATACTGAAACAGAACTTCAACTTAAAGGTTAATTACTTATGGCCAAAAAATAATTTATGTTGCATGAACATTAAAATAAAATGTTAGCAAGTAATTAACCCTATTGAACAGCAAATACAAATGGAATTGTCCAGTGCCTGCCCACAGTGTGCATGCAACACACCCACACACACACCTACGCAAGTAATGAAATGAATGCTACATGCATACCTGGCCCCAGCCCACATCGAGTGTACAGTGCAGGACTGGAGGGTAATGTAAGGAAGGTAGTAGTTAAGAGAGGAGTGGATCCTTGAGGAGAGCCGTAGAGGTCACTGCAAGGTACACTGTACAACATACTGTACTACGGCTGGCTTCCAGTTAGTCTTCAAGCACATGTTGATAGGGGAACGTATTGTTTTGTTCCTGTACATCAAGCTAACTGTGGACATCAAAATCTTTTTTTACGTTTTCTCTCTTTCTTATTAATCTTCTTGACTTTGCAGCGAACATCTTTGTTTATTTAACTCTGTTAAGCAAACTGCTTGAAACTTGTAGTGTAAGGAAACTTGCCACAAAAACTCAAATACAGGCAGTTGGATGCAGCGATGCTTGAACCAAAGTGCTGTTCGGCCACACTCATGCTACATCCAGACCGCTACTTGAATGAAGCAGATGTGCATGGGAAAAGTTTGTGAGAATGTATCCTTGTTAGATCACTGAGGACAAATGCAGACATAAATGTTTCTAAAACAAGAGAGTACGTATGTCATCTGAAGATAGTCTCATAGGTGGTACAGATTCGTGCTGCAAAGTCAAGAATAATGTTAGCAGTAAAAAGATAAAACTTGCAGACAAAACCATGTGTCTTACCCGTGAAACTTATTCACATAAGTTCATATTGACCAAGTTTCGTGTTTATTCACAAATGTGTTGAATATTTATTTGTATCCTCGAGATGTAACTCTGTACTTGATTTTTATGAAAATATGGAGAATGAGGTGACTGTAACTGACATATACAATGGGTTAAAAGTGTTGCTATACTGTGGAGTTTTTAAATTCATTCAAATATGTTAGTGATGTTAACAACTACTTATGTACTACAAAGTTGTTATAATCTGTCTTGTAGTTATTACCAACCATTGTATTGATATTGTACTGACTGTGTGTAGCACTTTTCCACATGGATGTTATTGTAATTCTAAAATATTTTAATAAATTTTATATGCAGCCTTGTGTGTATTTGTCTTCTCTTTTCATATCCTGAAAGCTCTTTTGTACAGTACAATAACTGTGGTGTATGTGTTTACAGGTTGCCATCAGATATGTTCATGAAACACTGTATTATAGAGGAAATGTTTAATGCAGAGAGAGAATGCCACACATGTCTGGCAACCATCTTTCATACTACTGAGTGGACTGTGGCTATGCCAACATAACGGAGACAAAACACATGCAGTCTAAAGTGAGAGTTACAATAGCCTACTGCGTCGGTCAGTTCATCATTTGACAACTTATCTTCTAGTCAATCACTGTAAAATAACACGTATGTCCATAATAGGCTCAGTTACACCAGCTGACAGAATTTAGATGGGTGCTTTGAAAAATATTTCTCCTTAACAACTATAGCTTATTTTCAAATTAGTGTACACTTAAAAATAATAATAATAATAATAATAATAATAATAATAATAATAATAATTGAACATACATCATTTTAAACAAAAAATGCCAAAACAGGTGTATGGAGACAGGGCACAATCAAATAAAAACACAAACTTGTAGTAATAAACTAAGATTGAACTACTTTTTGTATGGAACGTACGGGCAACTAAACTGTCATACACAAGACGCTGTAGTTTCATCTGTTGGCCTGTTAATTAAATGTAAACAGCTTCGATGAAGAGCTGGAAATATTAAACACACATTATTTGCTATGTATTGGTCACTTGATTGACGAACAGGTGCAACAGGGAGATGTAACTCCAGCATAATGGTTATGACTGTGATCTGAAGTTACGTTAGAAAATTCCTTGCAACCTTGCACCATCATCGACTTAAAATTTTAGTTTTATGTAAGGGTGGGATTTTTGCAATTTTCAAGTAGAAGACGGGGCAGGAAGTTATTGAAACTAATCTAAGCAAAATACCAGAGAAAACTAGTTATCCATGAATAGTACACACAATGCAGTGTACATCAACAAACTTTAAATACCAGTATTGCATATTCCATTGTTGATACTGTTGTAGAACCATTCCTTTTGGTACACCTGGCATTTGAAGTAGGTGGGGTTGATTTATCAACAGCGGCGTCATTTCAGGTTTTTCTAGGGGGGGGGGGGTGGCAAGATTTTGTTTTCCGGGGACAGTGACCTTGTTGCACCTTTTTTTTATTAATTAAGCATGTATAAATTAGATGCTTTAATAATAAAACTTCAGTTTTATGTGCTTAAGTTAGCATTATTTAAATTTGCAAATACAAACAATATATTTATACGCATTTGCCCCCCCCCCCCTGTAGCCCCAAATGACGCCCCCGTTTATCAATAACTGTTCCGTCATTGCGTCAACAATAGAGAATGTGATGTTAACAGTGGGTTGACGTATAACTGTATTATTACGTGTACTATTTTCAGATAGCAAGTTTTCTCTTGTAACTCGGCTTAATTTGATTGCTAACCTCCCTTATGAGAAAGGCCTATTTTGTATATTGCAGTTGCATGATACGCTTAGTTTACAATAGCACACATTTCACCACAGTTTTGTGAACTTGCTTTCTCGTCTACTTGTATGTTTGTTTGGTAAACATTTTGCATTTGATGTCAACTGTTTAGCTACGGCATTTGATTATAGACGACTAGATTTTGACATGTGGCTTTCTGAACAGAGAATTAAGTGACTCTGTAAGCACTTTGTATGTTTTCCTTTTTAAAATACACAAAAAACAAACTGTAACCATAAACATGATTATTTAAAAATTATTTTCACTATATGGGCCTAACTATCAATTCTTGCCCTTTCACAAAAGCGATGACCTAATTTAGTAATTAGCTTAAAATTAATTTTGTGATGAACTGGACACGTAAAACTTTAAAAACAGCTTAGAACTGTATGAAAGTGCAATAGTAATGCACTTTATCGCCTGCCTTTTGCATGTTCGGTGCAAATTTTGCTTATTTCAAATTGATTGCAAAATTTTACACAAATGACTGAAAAGTATAAAATAGTTATTTATAAAACAAATTGTATATGTACACCACTTTTTTAAAACTAATTTTAAAAAAGTATAAAAAATCTCTCCTATGAAAATATTTGTAAAATTTAAAACTAAAAATATTGAGCAATTCCACTAATTGATGCGTGAATATTGAACTCCAGTCACTTAATATTATTGCACTACAAATCATATGAATTGTGAGTGTTTTTCTATTGATGCCTACTCTGTACACTTCTTAATGTTTTCTACCGCATGCACCCTATGTTTTTGTTTTAAATGTTAACAAATATTTTCGCAGGAGAAATTATTATATTCCTTTTAAACCATTTTAAAAATGGGGTTTTTTAAAAAATGTTTTTTTTTTTTTATTTAAATAACTTAACGATTTCTGGAACTGTAAATGTGTGTGGTGAGGTATATAATTGTAACTGGTGAGGATGTAATAAAGGGTTTAGGTTTGAATTTTTGCGATTGTTTCAAGAGAGGTGTATTCTGCACAATCTTTCCCATGTTCACAGTGTCTGTCGTAAATAAATTTTTACCTCAAATGAAAACTACCGGTTTTTAATTTGTCATAAAGGTTTCTTGCAAACAGAGAGTACGTTTTACTGTATATACAAAATAGTAAAAAAAACATAGTCTTTGTTTACTTTTGTTAGCTGCCATTAAGTTAGTTTAGACTGCATGTGAAAATTGATGCACAAAATTGTACTGTTTATTCATTTTCCTGTTAATAAACTTCATTGCAGTGAAGTTGACCAGTATTTAGTGATTTCACTGTTGCTTTCAGAGGTGCGTAGAACCACATTTCTTGTTTGTAGGAATGTTTGGCAGCACTGGTTACTTCTGCTTGTGTTTCACGGACAGCTTACTGACAATCTTGTTTGGAAAGATGAATTGCTCTTCGTCATCATCACATGGTCCCTTCTGGATCACCTCCAGACCTAAACATACATACAGTATTAATGTAAATAACATTATGAGTGTTTTACAACTTGTCATGTATATAGAAGCTAAAAATGAAATCTCTGTCATCTTTGTGACTACCATCATTGTAATCACATTCTCTAGTTGACTAGAACGGTGTAGAAGTTGCCACAGGTCCTGCAGCACCCAATATGACTACAAAGGGTAGTAAGTACAATGTCATAACGCGGGTGACTCGGTTTATGTTACTACCTGTTTACTTCTTCCTAATCTGCATAATGAGGCTGGGTAGGATAAGTTCTAATACGGGTTAGGAAACACAATGTTATTATTTTGTAGGCTTCTGGGTTGAAGCCCTGTGTGTTGATTGCTGTGTTGCGATGTTTAGCGTAGCCAATATCCACAGTTGCCTTCTGAGAACAGTCGGAGAGGCAATCGAGTTAATGAAACATCCGAACATCAATAGGGAAAATGGGCTACTGTTTGAGCAAAACATGAGCACGTCTCTTTGTGGATGACTCAAAACCAAGCAACTAGAGGGTAGTTACAACAATTTTGCCAGAATTTGCCAGCCACCTTAGCAGACCAAGAGAAAGCAACTACATGATTGGCCAAAGAACCCAGCCTACCAAAAAGCAGTCACCCAGAGGCTTACTAGCATTGGCAACCACCTCAGCCAATCTCGGAAGCTAGCAAGCCTGTGATTGGCCTACCAGTCCAGCCTACAAACTGCCGCCCAGACACTAAGGTATATGAGGGCCCTCATCTTTACATTAATGGCTACAATCTCCCTCCACAGACTTAAATACAGGTCCAGAACCACAGCTAAAAAAAATAAACGCACCCCAAGTCAGAGTGAGTGAGAAGAGATTTTGGTCAGCACTTAACATCGAGGTCTTAAGCGCTGGTGAGCGGTGACATTCTATGCGTTTGGAGCAGCGCTGGAATGAAAGGACTGGAAAAATGGGATATCCCAGAGAAAACCTGCCGACCAGCAGCATTGTCCAGCATGATCCCCACGTGCGAAAATCCAGGGACCGCCCTTGCTGGGAACAGAACCCAAATTACCTTGTGGGAGGTGGGAGGTCTGACCCCTTGGCCATCGGGACCCTTCCAATGATTTGAACGTAGTCTGTCTGGGGCGTTTGATTTTACAAACATCCAGCAAGGTATGATAGCTTCAGTCTACAGTCTCACGACAGCATGCCCACAGATGGCATAAAAGAAACTACGGTGACGGTACTCAGTTGGTCAACAAATCAACCTGAACATGGCAGCTGCGATGACTGGAGAAACGTCGCAAGACAGCAATTAACAGACGCTGCTCTAACCTAGGGAATGCAGACAATGGCTGCGAAAGCCTGTGAACCATGCCTGTGTTACTAGTTTAACAAGAGACAATTTCTGCATCTAGTTACACATGCATAGTGATGAAGTGAAATTTAGACAGTTTCTTGTGGAGTGCCTTCAGCACAGTTAGGTTTGGCACCCAAAGTTCTCATCATTAGCGCAAATATAAATAAACCCATAGCAACATCAGTGTAGCCGACGATGAATGGTTTCCGTAGATAAATTTGTACATAACAAGTTTTGTCATCTTAACTGGAAGTAGAAGTAACCTTGACCATGTGTTAACTGCGTTCCAGTACCACCAACCATTGAAAATAGTGCAGAACCTACGGCCACCCTCCAGGTGCTTGTAAACTGAGCCGTGCTATAGTTGTGTTTGAACCATCAGGTCAGTATTTTTGTCACAACATGAGTACGACCCGAAGCAAGTACGTCCACTGCTCCACTGAAGACCTGACCACAACACTGAAGTGTGTATCTGCATGCGTGTTGCAGGTCTTTCATTTGGAAAGTGATATTTGTGTAGTGCTCAAGAAGGTATGGATGTGTACCAAGGGATTGGTGCTTAGCATCGACTCTACACGACTCTCAGTTTGTCTGTGGAACAATCAGACTGGCAGGAGCAGGTACATCTCTACAGCCAATAGCGTTCAAGAGGCGAGGAATGAATTCTTCTAACTCAACATCAGAAATAGAACTAGAAAAGTTCTCACATGTCAATGCCACATACTTGTGGAGTATAGTCGGGTCTAATACTGCTTTCCTTGAAACTCGACCATACTTTGGCACTGATGTGAGCAATCACTGGAGGTATAGACTGGACATTGAACTTAATGAGAGATAACTTGATGTGAGATTATTTCATGATATTCAAATGCATATGCTAGACTTATAAGATTTCCTTTACTAAACAAATTAATACACTTGTTGAGAAAATTTTTGCTATGGTGAAAATCAAATAATTTTTTTTTGCATTATTTTTTAATGGCTAATATCTCCCTGCCTTGAACTTTTGAGTGCAAATACCAGATGAGGGATACAATTAAATAAGTTGTTTTGTTGTGTAATTTTTGAATTGTGTCTATATTTGCTATTGGCGTAGGTCAAACTACAGATATATGCACCCACTAAATATTAATGAAAATTTATATTTAGTTATTCACCTTCGTGCAGTCCAGGTTCTATTACTTTTGTAACATACAATGCACTTTGGTGATGTGTTTTGATAACAGCTGTTAGCATTCAAGCAGGGCAGGTCCCAGGTGTAAACAAGGTACGTGTCCTTGCTGGGCACTGAACAATTAGGGGCACCATTACACCGGTGTTAAGCTTTGTTTTGGATTCAAGTCCCAGGTAAGGCATGGGTGTTAACTGTAAATTGTGTTTGTTCAGTTAGAAAGAGTGTCAGTGAGCATCTCACAATTTGTCACAACAATGTAATAATACAATAATGTGTAAAATTGAATATCATTTGATGGGGTATGTTTGACTTATTGGTGATTTGCATTCCATCACCGTAGCCTACCATTTTTCATATATTGTATGCAAAAAAATTATTAAGTGTCGTGCTCACATTCGGAAGAACTTGGGTTTGGTAACGTATATTTTTCCTGTCATTGATAACTTTCCTTGCATCCAAACGGATGTTTCTGTGAACTGATATTACTGCTTGTCCGTTCTCGATAGACTCGAAGTATTTCTCAGGTAGGGTTTTGATATTTTTCAGAGAAGAATAGAAAATGATCTCTCCACAGTTGTTTACATGACTTAAAAAGCTGGGTCCGCGGTGGCCAAGTGGTCAGACCTCTCGCCTCTCACCAAGGCGTAGGCAATCCTGGTTATATTCCCGGCGTGCCGGGCGATGCCGCTGGTCGGGAGGTTTTCTCGGGGATCTCCCGTTTCCCCCGCCCATTCATTCCGGCGCTGCTCCATTCTCACATCATGTCATCCCTCACTAGCGCTGAAGACCTCGATGTTAAAGCGCTGACCAAACTCTATAGCTTGCTTAAAAAGCTCCCTTCCCCCTTCCCCCCGCCCGCATCGTTCCGAACCTCTTTTTCTCAGCGCCCCACGCTTGCGCTTCCAGCCAGCGGGTCTTCCTCCCCTGCCCCCCCCCCCCTAAGGTAGTGCGTGCGCGGCGCGCGTAAGAATGTGATATTGGTGAACGGGAGACGCTGATCAGACTCGCGTATTAGAGAGCAAAGTAGTAGGTATAGGTGAGTTCGGAATCAAGGTCCAACCTGTAGAAGCCAGTGATTGTTGGGAAGGCTGTGGGTGGGGGCGCACAATTGTTGGGATAAATTAACTGCTTGAGACTAACCAGTGGTACTCCATCTTGTATGGTAGGTTAACTACCCAATCCATTGCGAAGACTCGCGTTATCACCCTCACCACTATGGGGACCATCGCTAGGAAGTAAAAGAGAAGCAACGACAGGACGACTGGTCTTGGGGACGGCCTATTATACGTGGGTGGACGCCGTGTGAGTTCCCTTAGGTTCTGGGCCGAGTGGTTGCGTGCATCTTGTCAGTCTGTGATCCAATGTAGTCCCGGGTTGCTACTTACCAGTCCTGTACCCGGTGTGGTGGGGAGGGCTTGTCATGTTCTGCCAACCACACCCGTCGAAACAGACAGGTATAGTGACGACATCGCCGTCACCACTTGTCCCCGAGTAGCCCGGAGGACACACAAGCAAGCTTACTGAGTGTAAGAAAGTCAATAGTTGCCACTGGTGTAGAGTCAGGCGGCCTCTTGCTGACCTGTTGTGGTACCAGTAACTTTGGATCAATTGTGTGTGCAGTTGTGGAAAATATGACAATAGAGTCGTAAATGGACATGTTCTGAGCAACTTGTCAGTACTTAGAATGTCGTATAGTCGGGAAACACGGCGTGCAGTTGGGGCCTGGGAACACGTGGTCACAAAGACCAACACTTGCTCGCTCATCGCTTGCCTCTAATAGTGCAAGTGCTCAACTGTCGTGTCAAGGGAAGTAACAAAGACGCCAGAGAGAGAGAGAGAGAGAGAGAGAGAGAGAGGATGTAGTACTCACTGCGATGTCGGCGACAGTTGTACTCCTTGAGGCGGCAGCTGCTGCTGAAAGTGACTGGAGGAGTGACCACGTCTCCTGCACACACTGGTCCAGAGTCCACCTCTGAGCACGGCCTCTCACACTCGTCCTGGAGGACCGCCCTTGTCGTCGTCGTCGTCGTCGTGGTACTGGTAGTCGTCGTCTCCTCCCCGCACCGCGCCAGCCTCACTGCACACGTGACACACCATACCTCACTGGGAAGTCAACTAGATGGTGAACCGATGAGATCGCTCGCTTTCCATCACGGGTATCCCGACTCGATCCCCGGCGGGTGACCCACCAGATTCTCGCATGTGAAAATCGTGCCGCGTGGCCGCTGACCGACAGGTTTTCTCGAGGCTCTCCCGTTTCCCCCGTACTCTCATTCCGTCGCTTCTTCATCGTAGGGCCTCTGTTCATGTGATGCTTTGAGGTACGCAAATTGCCTTCTACGAGCTGCCCCTCATACAATCTGTATTCGTGGTGTGATACACCCGGCCCTCGGGTATACTCCTCATAAGATATTAGTTTATATTAAATACCTTTTATAACGTGCAGTGATATCAGTGCTGTTAGCAATAGTGTCATCCCAGTCAGTGCTGGCTTTACACTAGTGTTCAGCAAGCAGGTTGTTGTCATAGTTCTCTAGTATTATCACTATAACTAACGCTACATCTGTTTCACTTTTAATTCGTCTAGTCTATATACCAAACACGCGTATGTGCGGATTTAACTTCACAAGAATAAATTACTCCTCGACAGACCAACATTAAACATGTATTAGTATCCTACGTAAAATTTCTCAAACAATATTGCTGTACGAGAAACGTTACCAATTTTATTTTAAATACTTGGTGTAAAATCAATTTTAGATATTAATATTACACAAAATATTTTAGGAAATATTTCTTGTTCCTGTAGCAATATGTCTCAACATGTTTTTGTACAAGACTAATCCTGTAACACAAGAATTATCACTAAATTGTATGTAGTGTGATGTAATGTATTTGAACGTTGTTTCTCCACACTTAGTACTAAATACGGTTGCATGCTAAGTACGCGCACCGACAGATCACTAGAAACGAAGGGAACTAGTTTTATTTAGTTGGCAGCGCATAGTTGGTGCATGTATGTTCTGTATTCCTCGTGTGTCAGAACTAACTTGTGAACACACGTGCCTTGAGAGAGACTATATGGACCGGTACTGCCAGTCATGGCAACCAGGCAGTAATGTGCACTGTGTAACGATTGCAAGTCATCTGGACATAGCAGTGATCACGAGCATGTGTGAGGCAATGTTACAAGCTGTTCCTGAAGTGTCTATACGGGATACTGGCCGGCTGGCTACTGTGTATATTGGGCATACCTCACCAGTTGTGTGTCTGATGTAGTCAAGCGCCTAAACGATTGTTTGTAGGGGTTGAAGTTCCTTATAACGCCCGCTCTCCTCTCTTACGCAAGAATGTAAAAATAAAAACAGTACTTTTCCTGTTCGAAATATATTACAATTTGCAAGATATATCTTTAGGCATATCTAAATTTTAGAGGCAACATAATGAAACACTTTCCTGTCAGATTCCGTCAGTAATTCAAAACATGGATTCTCACGTTTTTAACACATTTTCTGAATGCACCATGTAAATTAGTGACCAAACTACAAAAAGTTGTCAAGTACTTAGTTTATGAGATAGGCCTAAAATTCTACTGAGCGAGAATGCAGGGTAGGTAGTTAGAACTACCACGTCATTGTTATCGTAAACTATGGGTTCGGCGACATTTTACCTTAAAGTATTTACCTCTTAGTTTTGGTCGTAGAGTCATGTGATGCAGTCCGTATTCACTTTAGAGTAAATATAGGGTAGAGGGAGTATCCTCTATACAGCTGCATACGAAATTGTGTTCAACATGTGTCACGTGACTTTAGTGGAATATGCGCGGAAAATTTGAAATAACATTGACAGCCAAGATAATAATTGCTTAGTAATTACAACTATGCTGGGTTATTTTGGTACCTTATGAATTTATGAACTAAGGAGAGCATACTACCATATTATCGCATAGTATAATTGCGTAAAAATTTCAGAACGACAAATGTAAACAATGTTTGCCATGTTACTGTTTTCCTTAACCCAGCTGTTTTTAGTAAAATGCACGGTCGTAGAAGAACAGGTCTGGACACTCGCCTATCTAACAATGTATTTTGCTTGACCCCTTGTTGTTTGGCTGTAGTTCGTCAAGTTACCGAGAATGTCGTACTTTTTGGCGCTGTTTTCCGGGCGGTCGGACTCAAACTCCGCCCACTTTTACCTGTCATCTGTATGTGTGGTTACACAGGAGTTATTAGAACTAGTTTGCTTAGAACACGTTCAGCTGAAGTGAAGGTTACAAACTTGTTCTGGCCTTGGCTGCTTCTCCTTCACTCTCAACACGTTTCATTACTTGTTTCGAACGACATATCTTCTGTACACAGCTCCTATTGGCTGCTTCAAATGAAAAGAGTGATCGCATTCTGTGAGACAGTTTAATAAGTAGACCTACAATTTCTTAGCACACGTCATTTCAATAAACTGTCATATTTCGATGGAGTATAAGCGAAACTGCAGACACGTAGCCTGAAAATAAGGGGGATCATCCGGATAAATTACCTTTCTCTATTTAAATAAAAATATGTATTACAAAACTGTTGTATCCTTATAATAATAACTACTGCTAATAATAGGAAACTAGATATATTTTTATTTACAGTCTCTTAGTAGCAATTTAAAAATCAACAATAACAGTGCCTGCTACTAGATATTACAAATAATGGCCTTCCTACACGCGAGTCAATATCCTGACTACGCTCATGCCCAGAACAGGGTGAATAGGAGGTAGCCAAGGAAGGCTGACAACCAATCGCATCCCCAGGCACGATTGCCACACAGGTAAACCCGAAGATATTATCTCCTGTATTCGATCCGACGTTGTCGCTGCCTCCTCCCTGTACTATTGTGGCAGCACAACTATACGTACTGTACGCAATAACAGCAATCACTCACCATTTGTGTACTTTTTTGTGCAGGGAAAAATATTCAAGACAATTAAATTTAGTTATTATTGCAGGGATATACTACGTTTTGTGAAAAACGAAAACAAATATAAACTTTTACGCTGTACATGTTAAAATAACGACTGCCTTACCTTGAGGTTCTCTGCAGTTTTAAAATAAAACCTCACTATATATGCTATGATATTCGAAAACTAATGAACCATACTGGATTGTATTATATTTGTATTCAACTACGTTTGGCCGACCTCTACTTAGCAGTAGGTTACGCGCGGGCTTATAGTGCATTCTGGGTTCGGGTCAGTGATAACACAGGAATGAGAATTTAAGTTGTTTTGTCAATCTGAGACACAAAATTGAAGTGGATACCCATCTCTTATGACCGTGCTGCTGTCGACGATATGTTTATCTGGAAAAATTACTATATTTTAATTGTCTGTTTATGCCTCGAGTAGAAATGTAGTAGGTAGAAAGACTTTTCTACCAGTAAAAAAATATTAGTAATTTTTAATAACAAATTAAAAACAAATTTTTTTAGCTAAGGAGGGGGTGGAGTTACAACCCCAAACTCCCCCCTCCCCCTGGCTCACTACTTGTGACAGGTTGTACTTGCACTAGGTTTTCGAACAAATTTTACAATAATTTCACGTCTATCAAGAAGATCGAGTAAGGTTTTGTAAACGCCTAAGACCGTGTTGTGATGTAATCTAAGATAATACAGTCGGCACCTACCACAAACACTGTTCATGAAACTGGATAGCCAGAGCCATATCAATATCACCGCAGACTGCCGAGCCACACGCCTCATGTCGCGGCCACATTGCTGTTATCTGTACACTGCTGGCCAAGATATTCTACACAGCGGTACGCCATAGCAGTAGAATAGTTACCCCCGCGCTACCTACAGGAATAGCAGTGGCTCTACTGACGATTTTGGCGCGTGGAAGCTGATAATGACGACACATCAATGGCATCGCACCTCACACTAGCCTCTAGGGGTAAGTGACTGAACTGCCGTGTGTCTTCTCACATACAACTATCCTCTACGATACATTCAGTATCGACCCTAACGTGTATATTGTACACGCCTATAACATTTAAAATATTCTGCGACAAGATTTTCACATGTAAAACGGACCGCAAAAACACGTACTTAGCCATTTTCAGGCGCTAGAAAATATGCTTAGTGAGAAGTGACAAAGCTGACGTGGGTCTGCACACAGAAAACTTGCTTTGAATGCTTCCTGAGCAGACATAACTAACGGCCGGACTCCGGAGTTCTACACATAGCTCACGGCCAGGGGCGTTATTCCAAGATGCGCGAAGCAACCTACAACAATAAAGAATAGTTAAGTCAAAGTTGGACAGTAAAATGTATCAATATTAAATTATCCTTTTATCGGTCCTGTAGTTCGCGACATAAGTATATTAACAATTACGTATCCATATCGTGAGATCTTCGAAATTGGAAGTTATGTATTAGTAAACACATCGTTAAAGAACAACTTATAACTTACGTTGCCTTAATTATAACTAAATGTGTACCGAGTTCGAAGAAACTAAGGAAAAAGAAATATTTCGTGTAATCAGATAAAACTTTCGAAGGACAGCAGTTTCCAATACTTACGGTATTAATAAAATACCTACAACTGACTACGCATTAGGTACTACGTGCTGACCGCGTTATATGAAATTATGATTCATGTTTCATTTCTCATATGATATAAACTTTTTCTGATTCCGATTCTGTATAACTATTTCCACATCACGAAAAAATACAAAAGTCATGTCAATTTCTTTCTAACAATATTTGAAACTAGTTATATACAATTTTGAAAAATGATATATCATATAAAGCTAAAAATATCAAAATAGACGCATTTAAAATGTTTGCATAGGATGAACGAAGTACGCGAAAGTCAAGTCAGCATAGTATGCTGCATAATTGTACCGAGTTTGAGGACATTCAAAAATATATTTCGCAAGACATGTCATAGTATGTTAAAAATACAAAAATAACCACAGTTTTGAAAGTGTGACCATAGGATGAATGAAACACCCAAAAGTCAGGCCAGCTTTGAATGCAGTATATGTGTACCAAGTCTGATGAAATTCTGAAAATATATTTCCTTAGGTGTGTCATATTATTCTAAAATTATAAACATGGCCGCCTTGTTGAGAATACGAATATAGTCTACTATGAACTAAATATACAAATGTCAAGTTATCTTAGGACGTGTTAACTTACACATGTGCCGATTTTTACTAAATTTTAATGTTTTTTTTGTATTATACTACGCAAAAAAAACCGTCGTTTTGAAAATACGAACATAGGATGAACGAATTACATAAAAAAAAAACAAGTCAACTTACTACATCTTATACTAAAAATGTAAAAATTGCCGCCGTTTTGAAACTATATATATATATATATATATATATATATATATATATATGGCATTAACTAAATACACAAAAGTAAGGCACTTTACTACGTTCTTTATGTGAACCGAGTTTGATGAAATTCTAAATTAGGGTTCGTTAGAAATAGAGTTTGATAGAAAACAATGTTAATGGCCGCCATTATGAAAATATGTACACGAAATGAACTAAATATACTAACGTCAAGTCAGGTTACTGAGATTCAAATGAGTGTTCGATGAAATTCTGTCCATGTGTTAAAAAGTTTTTAGTTCACACACAAACACTGGAAGGTGATCTCATTATAAGCCTTTTTCCTTCAGGAAGTAGACTAAAGTATCGATTGACTAATATTGGTTTTGTTTCCACCGTCGTTGACTTGGTTTTCCCTAGTTATCGCAATGGACGTTCGTGCTGTTGTAGCAACAATATGTTATTTACTCAAGATTTTTTATTTGAGTTGTATAGAAAGTGTAAAAATCATAGTACTACTTTCAAACATTAATAAAAAAAAATCAAGGGTAACTGGCCGGGTAGCGTTTTAAGACGAATGAAAAAGATGTTTGGGTGAGGTGGCTTCAGGTTTTTCGCCAAGAGCACCAATCAAAAAACGTTGCGCCGGCCCTGTTTATGATGATGACTGTACTGGTGTGGGTGCTTCATTGTTACCTATGTACAAAGAGCGGGTGTTCGGTTACGAGCACCAACTGTTCACAAAGTACATGGGCATACACATAGGCCATACGTACGCAGGAAACGGAACTCATTGATAACTGATTACAGGCTGTTCACTATAAACTAGGCACTCAGCACAACGTGTAATATATTATAAGATGTGTGTTTTACTAGACCCGTCAATGTTACGTTTGAAGTCTGCCGAAACATTTACACCGGTTGTATGTTACATGGAAGTTTTCATATTGAAAATAGTACAGACGGCTGCAAAACAGCTGAACGAAAACTTGAAGCAGTGTTCACTTTATCATGAACGGCCATGATTTATCTTATTGTGCAACCGTCTGCGATCGTGTGCACACATACGATGGTTGGCTATGATTGGCTGAAAATGAACCAATAACGAAGCGCAGGAGGGGGCAGTTGGCAGTTGCTTATCATAGTTAGAGATTATGGCATATGGCGAAAATAGTTAGTGCCAACATAACCTTGAAAACACTTTAGTTTCTTGTGACACGTTTGGATGGGTGAAATACGTCAGACACGACGTAGCTGTCTGCAGACCAATAACAGGCATCAAATATTACAATAGCGGGATTCTTATTGGCTCAGTCAAATAGGGTAACAGCTCCATGTACAAGCAACAACCAGTCATCTTCGAACAGTTGAACGTACTTTGAAACCCAGCAAAAAGTCAAGTTTTCCCACGATAAACCATCATCTGTAATCATAGTGTTTGTCACAAACGGTAGTTCGTACTGCAGGCACTGGTAGTAAAAAAAAAAAGCGTTTATTTTTTTCAAACGTTTTGAATCCTACTATGCCATCAACAGACGCCCAAGCTTCACAATTTTTATTGTTTTTGCAATCCTTGTCTTCAATCTGAAACAACATAGGTCTCTGACGAACACACTCAATAAGCACGTTGTCCTGCTCATCCAATCCCTTTTCCAATCTGCCGAATAAGGAAGCAAATATTTCAATATTGCACAAAACCAATAAACGTGGAAGATTATTTTTTGCGGGAAACGTGTGCATGCTTACGAAACGTCATCTGAATGCATTCAGATCTGTTGCCGCGTCGTGATCGCGTAGGAAGCAGAAACTGAGAATAAACCCCCCAGGTCCTAGACTCAGTACCAGACATCCGGTGGTTGGTCGGGTATGTAACAATCGCCTGTTCCACTGCCTTTCCTCGTGACACCATTAGAGACCACGGCCAGCGAAAAACTTGGCTCAGTAGTAAGTAGAAGGGGAAAGGAATTTCGGACGCACGACCTTGAGACGGCGCACGCCCACTGCACTGCACTTCTGGCTGCACACACACATACACACACATACACACACACACACATACACATACATAAACAATTTATCAAAACATATTTTTTATCAATTTATGAAATACTTCCTTCGCTCACAATTTTAAAATATGTCTCCAGAAATCTTTAATTACTTTATAATGTTAACAATGGAAAAACATGGGCGGAGTTTGACTCCGTCCGCCCGGATTACAGCACCAAAAAGTCTAGGTAACTTGACGAACTGCAGCCAAACAACAAGGGGGTCCAGCATAATACATTGGTAGATAGGCGAGTGTCCAGACCTGTACTTCTACGACCGAGGTCTGTACATACGAACGCATTATCACGGCCTACCTTTAAGCATTCACTCAGGTATTGTATAAAGTTTGTGTGTGGGAGGGGTGGAGTTATGGGATCGTATCCCGTGCAAGACTTTGCGATGGGAATTACTATGACATCATTCGAGCATATTGCGCGCGCTATTTACACTGAGCTAAGACAATTTATAGTTCACTGTTATTGAGTACGCTAACTGTTAAATGCCTTCATCACACATTTTATCCAGAGTTACTGTTTACATTACATAATTTCACGCGTGCAGCTATTTTATAGAGAAACTAGCAGTCCCCCGCGGCTTTGCTCGCGAGTATTATTCGTAACTGATAATATTTACTTTTATTGAAAAACCTCTTTGTACACAAAATTGGTACTTCAGTCATCAAGTGTTAGAATGTCCAAGCGGCTAGTTGAACTAATTCTGCAGCAAGATAAGTAGCTATAGCTGTCCACGCGAAAAGCAGTCTTAGTTTGACCCTGCCACTAACAGCGACTTCACCTGGGCCTTATTTATAGCCCTGCCTATTTGACGTTGTGGGGTAACTACAGACACCTAAGGTAAGAGGTTGATTGAATGAGAAACATCTGTTTATCCTGTACACAACCATTGGTGACGGTGCCCTCAATTATATATTTTCAAAATATTCACTTGAACTTTATTGACATTATAAAGTTTCAGAGGGTAAAGGTTTCGCGGAAACGTATTTGGACCCCCAAACCTGATATTAGTGAGAAGATATATCGTCGGTTTATTGCCAAAAGTGATAAAGTTAAAATGAGATAAAATTATAAAAATGCTAGGAATATGTATATGTTGTTCATTAACAATTGCCCAAGTTTAAAGTCTATTCGTCGTTTGGTACTGTTGTGTCACAGTATAGTAACATACCACATTTTTGTTAATATCTACAATTTAATACTGTTTTTAAACGAAATAGCATTTATGACTTAGTCACTTTTGGCAGTATACCGACGATATGTCAGCTGATATTGTAGAGAAACCTAAGTGGAAAGCGAACTGCAATTTTACCCCTTTAAAAGACTACATGTAAATTGCACTAATTTGATCTGTTAAGCCTTAGGGATCAGGTACAGGAGGGTAGAACCTGCCGCAAGTGACAGAGATGTCTAAAACATGCCTTGTAGTTTTTGTGTGTCAGAATTGAACGTTTGCACGCAACTTTTAACGGAATTCGAGCCCAGAACCTCCCGGAATTTAGACCTGAGTGACAAACAACTGCGTCACGTAACGTCGAAATAATTCATGAAAATAAAATTTATTGAAAAAAAAAAAAAAAATCTGTGTCCTGGGCTCATAGAGGTTGTACAACACCATGTCTCGATAGGTTACTGTTGTGAAACTCCTGTATAAGTTGTTTCTCGCTGCTCGTTCCTGCTTTTCGGATCATCTGCCTTGATTATTGACCAACTAAGTTTTATTCTTAATAATCACGTTTCTTATAAAGAAAAAAAAATTTACATACATATTTTTTTAAATATTTACGTAAGCATCACTCTGACGCGAACAACACCTCAATATCGCTACTGGTTAGACAAATATCGTGGGTTGATGGAAAACAAATTTTGTGCTTTTTCACCCTTTTGGGTGTCAAATTAAGAAATATTTTAAATTTACATCTTAGACAGTTGTATAAGTATCCAACTGAAGTGTAAATCACATCGCTAGCCCGTTCAGTCGAATCAATATCGATCATTCACTAAAAAAAACACATATCACCCCAGCACAGTATTAAGAAATCGAATTTCGAAAAATCTGAAAACAGTTTTGCGATAATTTCTGTAATCATCACCCTGAAGCAAAAATTAATTGTGTATCTCGACGGATTCGATAGATATTGAGGATTTATCTAAAACACTTTCAAGGTCTTTTCACCACTTAAGAGAGTAAATTTTGAAAAACCCTTGAATCACGTTTTAGAATACTTTATTGGTATCTCGTGGACGTAAAAAATACAACATTAGCCCGCTGGGTTCAAGATATATCGACGATTAATTGAAAACGCTTTCCACCACTTTTCACCCCTTTTCACGTTCTTAGGTGGCAAATTTCGAAAATTCCTAAAATTAATTTTTAGGTATTTGAGTAAGCATCCATCCTAAACAAAAATCACATCTCTATATAAAAAACTATGGAATCGATATGTATCGAATGTGAGTCGAAAACTCATATTACCCCATTTTTAACCAATTTAGGGCCGAATTCGGAAAATATATTTTAAATGATACTTGGGATATTTACAAAAGCACCAATGTAAAGCAAAGAGTACTTCAATATCTCGATTGATTCGATAGATATGGAAGGATAATCGAAAACACATTTCACGTATTTTCACCCCTTTAAATAAAGACTTTCGAAACTATTTTGAGTCCTGTCATAGACATTTGTAAAAGTAACCAATTAAAGTTAAAATCACGACGATAGCCAATTATGTTTCAAAGATATAGACGATTCATAAAAACACATTTTGCCCCTTTTTACTACCTGAGGGTCGAATTTCAAAAAAAACCTAAAACTGCTTTTTGGGTATCTACGTAAGCAATATTTTGAAGTGAATATCAAATCTCTATCCCGAAGGGTTCGATAGATATCGATAGTTGATTGGAAACATATTTAAGGTCTTTTCACCCCCTTAAAAGATGAACTTCGAAAAATCTTTAAATTGGCAAATATGCATTTTTACGAGTGTCCTATTAAAGTAAAAATCACCATGATTGGCCGTCGGGTTCGAGCTCTATCGACGTTTCTTCGGAAACACATTTCACCCCTTTTCACCCCCTTAGAGGTCGAATTTCGAAAAATAACTTCTTAGTGCTCGCCTACGACCTGAGGGGAACCACCACAAAAAATTTCACGATTCTAGGTCCAGTGGTTTGGGCTGCAGTTTGATATGTCAGTCAGTCAATCAGTCAGCTTTCATTTTTATATATATAGATAAAGCTGAATTAAAAACAAATATGTTAAATTACGCTCAGCAAAGTGGACTGGATAAAGCTGTTTGTATTTGAGGAGCAAACTTTCAAAACCAGGCATGTACACCTAATCTAGCTGTAGATAAAAGTGAATAGACATAATAGTTCATAGCTCTAACATAGAATAAACATACCCATTTCAATAAGCCATGTGTTTTGTTTATGGAGTCTGAGTTCATACTCGTATGTTACACGTCTTGTTTATTCAGAAAGGGCAATTAACTCATTTTCGGGATTTTGGACGTCTGGTTTTGAATGTTTGCTCCTCATTAGTTGCTTTGAAGATATACAGAGAATATAGTAACACAATCGATTAATACGTAATTAAAAGTTAGTTACTCTTTTCTTTAGTACACGCGGGTGAAGCCACAAAAGGACAGCTAATATATGTACCTATATGTATAAGTTATATTCAAATATAATAAAATACCAAGAAAATATCTTTGATGTGAAATAATGCACAATATGGTAATATTGAAGAAGCCAGCTGCAAGGCAAGACTTCAGTCCAGTAACTGGTGCCAGCTGATAGAGTGTAGTGAGTGCAGCAGGGAAGAGTAGTGTTGTAATAGTTGGCAGACTGGCACTTACATCACGTGACAGTCGTCCCACTTCTACACTCGCCAACAACACTGCACTACACTCTGCCACCAGCCCAGCTCCACTCTCATCTCACACGTCTTATAACTATTGTACATTATAACATATATAGCTCATTGCTTGCCAGGTTACTATCTGCTTTCTACGTGTCTCATACTCTTTACTTGCAGACACCTGCTGCAAATTACGTATTATTATTATTATTATTATTATCTCTCATCAGAACATACTCTATGACGTTGTTTACTCCGGACCACGGTCGTAGATGAACAGGTCTGGACACTCGCCTAGAAACTTGACCCCCTTGTTGTTTGGCTGCAGTTCACTAAGTTCACGATAATGCTATACGTTTTTGGCGCTGATGTTAGGGCTGTCGGCTCAAACTCCGCCCACTTCCTCCCCACTAAGATAAACAATTTATCAAAACGTATTTTTTATCAATTTATGAAATACTTCCTTCGTTCACAAATTTAAGAAAAGGCTCCAGCAAGCTTTATTTGCTTTATAAATTTACCAATGGAAAAAAGTGGACGGAGTTTGAGTCCGACCGCCCGGAAAACAGCGCCAAAAAGTACGACATTCTCGGTAACTTGACGAACAACAGCCAAACAACAAGGTGTCAAGCAAAATACATTGTTAGATAGGCGAGTGTCCAGACCTGTTCTTCTACGACCGTGCTCCGGACATTCGTTCTTTTTATCTGCCAGCCTTACAGGATAGAGGACCATTTACAATTAATAGAGAGACAATGAATGACATATCGCGAAAATGTTTTGTGCCAACGTAGGCTTGAAAATACTGTACTTATCTTGCAACTTGTATGACTGGGTGATATACGTCTGACATAACTTAGCTGAATACAGACCAATAACATGTATCAAATATTACAATAACGGGATTTTTACTGACTCATAAAGCCAGTAATCGTCTGGAGGTGCGTTGAAACCCAACAAACAGTCAAGTTTTCCCGCGATATACTATCATCCCTACTATAATCGACCTGACTTGAGAAGTCCTTCAGTCGTACCACACTAACTACCAGCCAGGGCAGCGCACAGTAACTTGCAGTACAGTCTGACTTGCTGTCAGGTGTAAGTAATTAACGCGACATTTACACGTCTCTGGTTATTTATTATTCTGGTCACATTTCACTGGTCGAACGAGACTCGCGGTACACCAATCCTGAACGTTCTTTAATTATTTTGCAGCATGTTAAACCGTGTCAAATAATCGTCATCGAATAATATATCGTGCGACATGATGCAGGATTTTGAATATTATTCCGGTGCGAAACGTTTCCGTGGTTTTCTATTATCTCTCTGGTCGTAGCATAGCGTTTGTGATTATATATTCTGCAAGCAGTTCAGTCGAGCAAGTTGTTTGTCGACTACTCATACGACACTGCGGTGATTTAATAACTATAGAATGATTCACGACGCGTTACTGCAACACACAGGCGTGTTTCTTCACATATATTATGTGTGTACTGTACATAGCCTATATATATATATATACAGGGTGGCCAAGAATAAGTGTTACAAATTGATAGGGATGGTAGATGTGCATGTTTGGAACATATTTGATTACGGAACCCATGTCCGGAAATGCATCCTTATACCTGCAATGGAGCACCAAAGTAACAGGGGTAGGCAGGCAACCTGGCGACAACAAGCCAGTGAAAACATCTGTTGTATTGTGTTATGTACTACCCACTGCTGTCCAAAGGCCCTGTTCAGGTGGTCACGAACACAGAGGGCGTAGTGAGCTGGAGCTCCATCACATTGGAACCACAGTGACGCGCGAATATCAAGACTGACTTCATCCAACATGTCAGGTAAAACCTCGCGCATTCAGGCGTGGTGGCAAAATGTGTGGCCCTAGTACACTGTCATTTAGTATCCCAGCCCAGATGTTCACTGAAAATCACTGTTGGTGGCGGGTTGGATACGTCGTGTTGCTGTTTTGCTCGGCCCATACGTGAGTGTTACGGGTATTGAACAAGCCATCCCTGGTGAAACAGCTCTCGTCTGTGAACAACACATGCTGTAGAAACTGTGGCA
>PNEQ01003464.1:0-68788 GCA_003012365.1 Medauroidea extradentata | reverse complement strand
TTTTTTTTTTTTTTTTTTTTTTTTTTTTTTTTTTTTTTTTTTTTTTTTTTTTTTTTTTTTAGAAAAATACAAACAATCTCCATAGACAATCTACATGAGAAGAAATATTTCAATTTATTCACAAAAGTACACAAAATGTTCATCTCGTTCGATTATTTGCACTGTTTTCAACACTGTAGCAGATATATGTACGTGCCACAACGAGCATCAAGGTGCTCAAACTTCCCCTCGAGGACTTATATTTCAAGCCCACTTGACATGACTTGAAAGTAACGAAGTCAAAAACTACTTTAACGTGAATGTATTTGAAAGCCATGCAATGAGGGAAACTGTTTTTGAATAAAATCGTGGCCGTACTCTGTTGCAGTGCTCTGTCCCATACAAATCAGGTGAGACAAAACGAACATGGCAATACAAGCCAAGGTTACATACAAAATTAAATGTATTTTATAATCCACAAGGGATTATGTCAGATAATTAAAGTATTACGATCTTCGAATGATTCCTGCAATGTATTGATATTACAAACTTAAACAGTTTATTTTACATACGCAATTGTGAATGAATGCAGCCATGTTTCTGGAAAAAAAAACTCACAATATTAAAAAAAGAAAATAAAGGAAAGGCAGTAGTTCTACTAGATATTGTCAACAAACATACAACATACAAACAATTCTAGAAAGGAATTCAGTCGTATACCAAAAGACGATAAGACTACAAACAAAACCAGAACCACAGGACAAATAAGAAGAAACTAAAGCTACTTGACGTGGCTCCTGTCGAGGTAACATAATATTTACCCTTAGCTAAAATACAATTAAAATTAGATGCAAATTACAGCATTTCTTGACATGTATGGTCTTTTTATCTAATGAGTAAAAGTCAACACGGCTTTGTTTACGTGCCTGTACGCCCCAAAAGCTGGTATATTAGCAACGATTTAAAAGTTTCCTTTATGTCGCTTTTGATACACTTAGTTATCATCTAATGCTGTGCCCTTGAATCGTCACATTTACCATTTCAGAATGTTTGATTAATATATAAACTAATTGCAGTGTCTCAGACAATATAATAATAAACTAATGACACCCACGTAGTGTTGATAATACGAAATGCATCACAAAAATGTATCTACATGTACGCATCGAGAGCTGGTACGATAAAAACATAGAACAAAGAGGATAACAATGAAATAAGCTTCCTTTGTCGCTTTGTGACAGAACAATAACAACCGCGGCCATAGAGTCTGAAGACCGTGATAACAACTACAAAAATATTACCTTTACCTACATAGACCATGGTTCCGGAAAAAAGCAATACAAAAATAACAAAAGGCCAGTACAATAAAAAACAGCAAAACAAGGTGTATGGAAAAGAGCAACTAAATGGACGAGGACAACTCAGATGACTAGAGATTACGGTCGTAGAAGTACAGATCTATACACTCGCCTATCTACCAATGTATTTTGCTTGGCCTCGTTGTTTGACTGCAGTTCACCAAGTTACCGAGAGTGTTGTGATTCGTTGGCGCTGCAATCAGGGCGATCGGGCTCAAACTCAGCCCACTTTTTTCCATTGTTTACATTATAACGTAAATAAAGATTACTGGAGTCATGCTTTAGGATTGTGAGCAAAGGGAGTATTTCATAAATGGATAAAAAAAATACGTTTTGATAAATTGTTAACCTGAGTGGGAGGAAAGTGGGCGGAGTTTTAAGCCCGACCGCCCTGATTGCAGCGCCAAAGACGCACAACACACTCGGTAACTTGGTGAACTGCAGCCAAACAACAAGGAGGCCAACTTTCCAGGCGAGTGTCCACTGACCTGTTCTTCTACGGCCGTGCTGGAGAGACAGATAAACACGAAAAGCAGCCGGCTTACTTCTACAACAACAGATGCGATGTTTCGGGGCCCGAGATCTGTTCCCTTATTTATGCACATGTCCAGACTAAGGAACTCCAGCAGACAGAGTGAAATACGGCAGCATTCGCTCGTGGTGGGTGGAAAAATAACGCTTAGGGCGCGGTCTACCGAAATTATCATCACCATTTTTTTAAATTTTTTATTTGTACCAGATATTTTTTTTCTTATTGTAGACACAAAATGTGAATAAATTTGGCTCTTGTGAAATTCTTTTATCTCTCATAGTTTTCGCGTAATGGCTTGTTAAAGTCATATTTTTGCATGTTGCCGTTTTAACGAGTACACTAAAACCAACTGATATACCAAACTAAAAAAAAAAAATCACAGTGGATAAAGACATTGCAGGCTACAATGACATGCTCATGAAATTAAAGAATAAAAATTATTTGAATTTTAAAAAATTGCTGAAATCGAAAATAAAAATTTAAAAAGTTCAATAAATTTCTTAAAAATACAAATAATGTATATTCTTTAATTTTATGAGCATGTCATTGTAGCCTACAATGTCTTTATCCACTGTGATTTTTTTTAGTTTGGTATATCAGTTGGTTTTAGTGTAGTCGTTAAAACGGAAACATGCAAAATATGACTTTAACAAGCCATTACGCGAAAACTTTGAGAGATAAAAAAATGTCATAAGAGCCAAATTTAGTCACATTTTGTGTCTTAAACAAGAAAAAAATATCTGGTACACATACAAAATAAAATAACGATGATGAAAATTGCGGTAGACCGCGCCCTTAATTAGTAATAACAGTATTATTGACCAAAAACAAAGCACGGACATTTCTAAAGCAGGCAGGAATAAAAAAAAATGTAACAATTTTATTGTTACTGTGTTTTCTTTCTTACGCGTAGACTATGGATATAAATTAAGATTTGGTACAATTCTCGTTTTCTGCTTGTAATTTGTTTTTAAACCACCTTTAAAAACTCCCACAATTCAATAATATTCTCTAACCACTGGCGTGGAATGCTTATTATTATTATTATTATTATTATTATTATTATTATTATTATTATTATTATTATTTTACCCGTAGTTAAAGCGGTCACCATATACATTTATACGAAGACGTGTAAATGATCCAGTACACAGCGCTTGGAAAGACCCTGCCTGAAAATCGACACAGAAGTTGTGGTCTGTTAGGTTTGCAATCTGCGTTGAAGTAAAGTTCGTGTAATCTCTCCAAAACACTCGACCTGCTTTATTGGCCACGTATGCTTGTAATAGCAAGCGGCACATATGAACAACGTTGCCAGTTAGGTGGCGGCAGTACGTACGTGTCTACGTACCATGACAGTGGTGTTCGACGTACCAGTTTCTTGGTATACATACCAGTTTTCAAGGCGCTGCGCTCGCTGTAACATGTACCAGGATACTTTCGTCTTGGTACGCGAAAATATCAAGGTCTCAACATTTCCGTTCGCTTATAATAAAATGCATCAATAAACAGTATTTTGAGCACAGCATCTTTCTGTAAAAAATTTAGTCTATTGGGGCAAAGCACAACTTATTAAATTTCTGAGCATGAATATGTCTATCTAGAATTCTCTTGTCTCAGGTTATTCCATAATGCATCATTTAAGCATCGCCACGGGTGGGACTATTGGTAACACACAGTTCTTTACCGATAACTTGAATTGGAACGGAACAGATGATTGAAGCTGTGAACGGTTTTAATTTTATTTTGTGATTTTACTTTTATTTTATTGTAGTTTTTGCATGGTTCTGTTGCATAGGAAACAACACTGATTTGCCTTACGTGCCAGGGAGTGAGAACAAGTGCATTAGATTTTTTCATTCTACTAACTTAAAAAACGTTTTACTTTCTTTAATCAAATGCAAAAAGAAAACGAACATTTTCAAAATTTCCTCTTAAAGTGAATAAGATGTTCATAGTACCTAAGTGTTTGAGAGTTTTTTTTTTTTTAATAAAAATTTTTTATGAACCAAAATAATTACTTGGATATTTATGCAGTGTGAAGTTTTTCATGTAAAGCACCATTTTTTTTGTGAGGTTAGTACCATAACTTCAGAAGCAAGACAGATATGAATGAAGGTGACTTGAGGCTATCAATCAGTAAGAGATGTTCTCTAGGATAGCAGTGTTTCTAGTCTAGCGTTAGAGGTTTCGTGAAGTATTAAATCTTGTGTGGTTGAATTACTGCTTTACTGTTAACTGCAGAAAACTGGTTCCGAGTTATTTATACTTAGACGCTGTATTACAAAAATATCTCGGTATTATTCTACTTGCAGCGAACGAACAACCTGTATTCAACCCAAAGACAATCCACTTAAACACATTCAGATCGCAGGACACGTGACCACTAAAACTGTAAATTGGAACACATCCGCCGGAAACAGTCGCGATAGCGAAACGTGTTCGAATAAGAGCGTTAACTATTTTGAGTTTGCAAAATAACGTATAAACTATGCCACTTCGAACTTCCGTGCCACATTAACAGTAGGAAATGCCACGAGTATTAAACCTTCGTTACTTCGTAATCGTATCTGACATCCGTTTTTACGGAAACCATTAACTCGACCACGATAAGTGTGCGGTCAGAAAATATGCATGGGAACTACCGGTATAAGCCAAAACAGCGTCCTTCCCCCTCCCAATGTTGTCAGATGGCGGGAAAATTACTGTTTTTCGGGAATTTTCGGTAGTCGGCGGGAAAAAGGAAACAAACTCCCCAAACTGGAATTTCTAACATTCCCGATATTTACTAAAATATTTACATTGTGTTTCATAATCAATTACATTTATATTACTAGGTGTAAATGATAGCATGTCAATAATTCAATACTTCACATTCTCTTTGCGTTTGTATTTTCCAAAGATATTAGAAGGCATTTTTGTACAGATTTATTAGCTTTCACGAGCTGTGTGATTAAATAATGAGGGGTTTATCTTTGCCACAGATCAGCCACTAGTAATACTTACTTGAAACATATCCTTTGAAGATAGTTAAAATGACCATCTATTTCAAATTTCAATATGTCTGGTATTGTCTGAAGAAGAGCAGTGTAAATGATTTTCACATTAATAACTGCATCTTTCAGGTTTTATCTAAGCCAACATTCTAGCAAACTTTTCTTTTCCTCCGTTTTCTTCACTCGTCATTATATACATCATTAATCCGTGATTTATTCTAAACCATTTCAGACAGTGAGGTGATTTTTTTAAAAAAATTATGCTTAAGTAAATATCTAAAAAGTAATTTTTACAACTTTTCGAAATTCGTCCTTGAAAGCTCTTAAAAAAATATAACGTGTTTTTAATATTAATCCCACTTATCTCCTAAACTAGTGGAAATATTGAAATTGTTTTTGGGTTAAAATAAATCTTACGTAAATATCAAAAAATTAATTCAGGATTTCTCAAAATTCGCCCTTTGAAGCTGTTAAAAAAAATAAAATGTCATTTCTAATACTAATTAATTTTCGAATTTCATAAAAACCTGAATTTGATTTGTAGAAATTTACATAAGCTTCATTCTCATCAAAAAATCATCTCGATATCTCAACGAGTATAAGCGGTACAGATAATTATTTGAAAACACGTTTTTTTAAATAGCTTTCAAGGACGAATTTCGAAAAATTCTGAAATTACTTTTTGATATTTACGTAAGATATATTTTAAAGCAAAAACCATTTCAATATTTCCACTGGTTTATGAGTGTGGAATAAAATATTATTGAAAGCCTTCTGGAAGTTTAATAATGGCATCGACCAATAATTTAAGTAACAAAATTGTACACAGCAATTCTAGAGACGTTTTCGGAATGGGATTAATTTTTGTGAAATGTATAAAGCATCCCCGACTACTTTTTTTAATTCGATATATCGTGCTAATTAAGTGGTGGCAGTTGTGACAGGTTTATCGGAAGGAACAATAAACTAAGGAGGGAAACAATGAAAAACGACGCACAACGTATAGACGAAAAGGGCTTACAAGTATAAAAAAAATGGCTAATAATTTAAGTCTTGGTGTAATTTGGCGAAGCGTAAAGAAGCTCGCCTTCCTGGAGATTTTAATCCCGTCTTAGGACCGGAAGCGAGAGAGCGATAAGTGTGAAACTGATACGTGGTACCACGAACGACAACGTGCAAGTAACAAAACTGACGTGCAAGTTTCCATTGTTACATTTATAAAATAAATAAAGATTGCTGGAGCCTTTTCTTAAATTTGTGAGCGAAGAAAGTATTTCATAAATTGATAAAAAATACGTTTTGATAAATTGTTCATCTTAGCGGAAAGGAAGTGGGCGAAGTTTAGTCCGACCGCCCTAATTGAAGCGCCAATAAAACACAATATTCTCGGTAACTTGGTGAACTACAGCCAAACAACAAGGGGGTCAAATTTCCAGTCGAGTGTCCAGACCTGTTCTTCTACGGCCGTGATTAAGGCCGTGCTACAATCGAAATAACCACAACCATACCAATAACGGTGAGAGATTAACTCATTCTCTGATATGGTACGTGCAACAGCCGTGCGTTACGAAATACGTAATAATCTGTATTGCAAAGAGCGTAGTAATATGGTCAACTTTCTTATGAGAGAATCTATTGACAATTCTCTTCCTTTCGCATTCGCAGGTCGTTTCCTTCCATTGATATACAGCAAGTATAACGAGTAAAAAGGAAGTAACAAATAATTTAGAGCGAATGTATGTATAGGCCATTCGGAATAAAGTGAACACTAAATATTTAACCTTTGAAAAATATCGCTAGCTGTTACTACATACAATTCAACATTACCGATAGTCACTTTACTGCTTGTATGGTTGGCAACGAAATAACACAACATAGTTCCGCGTTTATTCGTATTCAAATACAACAATACTGAAACAAAATCAACCGACAGAGATATAATTGTATTTTATATAATTAATAAACTTATTTTTTATCAAACTGTGTATATACCTATCGACTGAACAATTTATCTTACATGCGCAAACATAAAGTGACGTGTCCAAGGAGGTTAGACTTTTCCTGTCGTTAGCTGCTACACGTGGAAAGATATGAATTTGCTGGAAATAGATCTTTAGCAGGGCTTTTTCGAGTGCTCACTTTATTCCGAACTGCCTATAATATGCCAAAAGACCTAAATAAAGCAAATATTTTAATAATAATTCCTTGGACAATGAAAACTGATTGGACAAACAGTGCAAACATCAGTTGTAGCAAGTCATGTATATAATGTTTTTAGCAATGGCGATGGGTATGGTTATGGTTAATTGTATTGTGGTGCGGCCATCCCCTGAACGTGACTAAACAGTGATCCTATATTTTAAATACACGGGACTACACAGCAAAGTTCAATTAAGGCCACGAACTTTCATTTATTTCAAACAATTGCAAATAACTTGAATATTTTTTAACCAAATGCTTTGAAAAAATGTGAGACTGTGTACTGTCATACTATATACAATTTTGCCTAAGCGTTTTTTTTTTTTTTTAAATAACGTACCGTTTGCTAGCAAAAAATTATTTTGCTTCATTTTGGCTTATTTTAACAGCAAAATATGTGTTATTTCAGGGACAAAAATCTAAAAATCTGTTTGGTGTATTGCAACAGAAAAATTCAGATACAAGCGACGATACATTAGTCTTAAAACTGCAAGAATGAATTTCTGATATATGTATTAATTTGCGTTAAAATAATATTTTCGAAAACACAACTAAACTACAGATCGAGGCCTTAACGCCTCTATCGCAATTTTGTTTGTATCAGGTTATTACCTATTGAGAGAAAGCAGTCTCAAAAGCTGTTATTATGTTCGAGTATTTTAAAGTTGTATTTAAAACTTGCGCGCGGTTTTCGAAGTGCCACTTCGTCATCGAATGGAATGTCTCTTTCCACGTAGGTCAACATATTTGGAATAAGTAAACTTGTTTTGAAGTATAGAAAGCTTACTTGGTACATTCTTCAACAACGTAGCTCAAGAGCTAGGTAATCAACCGCCACGACGTGGCCGCCTGCCAAACAAAAGGTTGTAGTCTATCCAAAGAGTATGAAGGTAATAGATTAGTGCATTGCTATTGGCTTGCGCTGTTTTGCGCAGGCGCGAGTCGTGAAGCATTATTACGTATCTATTTTTTTTTGTAGTTTCCTAACCTAAAAAAACCAACCTTTGAACAGAGAAACCATTTTTTTTTTTTTTTTTCATATTTCAAACCAATCTAAACTAAAGATGGAGTTGCAATCATCTGTTGCATCTGTCAGTCGTCCGCTCGTCGTTATTCCTTTCATTTGGAAAGCTTCCAACGTACCAACAAAAAACTTCTGTTGGACGTTAAAAATTTCCCTCAACAGTTTACTTATTTTTACGTATTAATTTACGAGTTTATGGCTGCTTGTAAGCGCAACCGCTGTTTTTCACCAAAAATAATTTTGCGGGCATAACATTTACTAATTAAATAATGTAAGTTTCAATTTCAGTAATCATCATGTAGGGAAAATAATTTCTGTTAGTATTTTTATGTTTTCGGTATGCCACAATTATCCCTATTAAATTAACGAATTTGCAGCACTACGCAAGAAAAATATAAAATAAAACGAACCTCACAACCTTCCTCTTGAAATGGAACCGTTGAAATTTTCGCCGTCATCTTTATAAGGCTGTGCTTTCATCCGTCGTCTGTCATGTCATGTTATTTCACTGTGAATTATTTCATTTAAGTAAGGTAATTGGTTTTTACTATTTGCATGACAGCGAAACATAATATTAAAATTTTAACTTTGATGCACCGTTATGAGAAAACTATGAGAACAAAATAGTTTCGTAAGAGTAAACTGTACTCACAAGTACTGTCTACAAAACTAATAGGCATAATATTTCATAAAAATATAAAATTTTGATTTTATCGTATTTAAATGCCCTTAAAGAAGATTCCCCAACAATAAATAAATTGCTAATAGTTTTAAAACAAAATAAGGGCTTTTCTAGATAAAAATTTGTAAGGAGAAGAACCCTTATAACTGGATTTTTCTTGAATGATTAAAAAAAGTTTAAATGTAAATTACATTCCTGAGAGGCAAGTATTTTAATCAAATGAGACAAAACGAGGAATCTCTTGAAAACAGAAACCCGCACTTTTGCAGCTGGAAATCACTGTGTTTATGTATGTGTATCCTAAACCGATCGGGATAAAGTGGGCTCTAAAATATTTAACCTTTGAAAAATATCACTAGCCATTACTGCATATATAATTCAACGTTAACTATAGTTGCCTTACTGCTTGTACACTCTAAAAAAAAGTTTGTAAATTTACCAGACGTGCGTATAGGAGCGTTAAAAATGTAGGGATGGTAGAATAATTTCCCAGACATCCATGGTAGCACTCCTATACCTAATTATAAAACAGTTAAATGCATACTGAAGTTACCAGACTTGTATTGTAACATTTGTAAAAGTTTGCATATTTACCAGACGGAAGTATGGCAACTGTCCCAAAATGCGTCTGGGATAATAACTTCCTAAACATTTTAGGAAGTTTTTTTTACAGCGTATGGTTGGCAGCAGAATTACGCAATATAGTTCTATGTATTTTCCTATTTAAATACAATAACATAGTTACAAACCAACCAAAATCACATTACTTGCATTTTATATAATTAATAAACTGTATTAAACTACATAGGTTCCAACCGACTACATAAAGTATCTTACATGCGCAAACATTAAGTGACGTGTCCAGAGAGGTTAGACATGTCCCGTAGTTAGCCGTCACGGTGCAGAAATATATGAATTGGCTGAAAATAGAACTTAAGCAGGACTATTTTGAGTGCTCAGTTCTTTCCGAACCGCCTATACATGGAAATACTAAGTGTGCATGCTAGCATACATATTCTCGTGTAGCGTAGGTACGTGTGTAATAGAACTGAACAACTTTCTACTTCGTACGTACGCACGCTACATGGTGGTGTTGAATGAAGCATGTGTAAACGTAAGACTCAATTAAATAAAATATTAATTTATATTGAATTATTTATCTTGTAATCATAAATTATTTCATTAAATTCAAAAATAAATATAAATTACGATAGTATATTACCGAAATTTTGTTATGACAAAACAATTTCCGCGCATGTCGAGATTAAATATAGTTCTGAAGCCAATCTCAAATTTTTTTATCGTCTGCCCACAATGCAGATCGCCATGTCTATTTCAACACCACAAAATAGATAGCCTGGAAATTGTGTGGGTTCGTAGATTTAAATTACTGAATGTAAAATTACCAATTACGCTACGTAGCGACATAAAACTATTCAAAATCCGCAATATGGTATTTGTTTCAAAACTTTCTTCAGAATTGGCAGAGATATTTCGATTTGTATTTAACATTGACATCCCTATGTCATAATATGGCAAGGCAGCCTGTTCAGCCTGTGTGTTCTTACGCACATTAACTGCGGCGTTAAGAATTTCCCCTTCTTGCATACTCGCATAATCACCCCTTACACGCCCCTCCTAACAGCCCAATGCTAGCGCTCGTGCCTTCCCCTCATGCGCTCTGCTGCACACTTGACGTGTTATCTAATTGAAAATGTTGACAACTGCACAATGTACTTACTGTACAGAATTAAATACGCAAAGACAACCATATACAACTAACTACTTTTTTTAAACGTATTCCATTCTAACCCAAAGTACAGGTGGTGGCGGGATTGGGAGACACTCGACAAACCAATATCCTTGAGAACAAATATAAAAAAAAATCCTATATGTTTTCACTTTGAGTTTTCGTATCAACAAATTTTCATTGCTCAATGATTAAGTCACTTTTCATTTCTACAATAAACAATAGCAGCCAGGTCTACATGCTAACACAAATTTATATACATCTTAGTTCTGTGTACAAGTGTGGTGTGTTTCACACCAATTAAATTGAACTAACACGGTGTTACTAAATTATCACAATACATACAATTTTATACTTTGTAATGATTAAATTTAAGTATTTATAACATAGCGGGATAATGTA
The DNA here is from genome assembly GCA_003012365.1 of Medauroidea extradentata. Taxonomy (NCBI): domain Eukaryota; kingdom Metazoa; phylum Arthropoda; class Insecta; order Phasmatodea; family Phasmatidae; genus Medauroidea; species Medauroidea extradentata. The sequence goes on along the minus strand of PNEQ01003464.1, from coordinate 57,866 downwards.
AATGTTATGTCTGAACAGGAAAAAAAAAAAGAGAGAAGCAGAATCTATACAGGAAAATTAAGGGAATCTCATGTTTTCTTTGTAAACGTTGAAGTGTTTTACCAAAGCTTAAAATATGTTTCATTTTTTTTAATATTGTTTTTATACGAATACAGGAAAAGGGCCGATAATCTGTGCAGTATTTTTTTTTCCAGTGCTTAATTTATAAACACACGACGTAATGTGCTTATGTTGTGTTAAAATTAATGCAGGTACAGCAGTGACAAAGTTAGTTTTTATTATGTTATATGAACCAGGCCGTAATGTGTTTCGAGTGTGTTAGATGATGTCAGTCACAGGTTTGTTTAGGATATTCCGATTGGATTGGCGATTATTTTTGCCACCGGCATGAGCTTAATCATGTGATTAACTAGCGTCACAAAAAAAGTATTTATAGGAAAGACTTAAAATATTTCCAATGATTATGCTCACCAAATTACTTGCAGCTTTCGACACAGATATACATAGTGCACGCCGCAGAAACTAAAACCAAATTGAAATTTTTATTCCTTGAGTAAATGTGTGTGGTTATGTTTGTGTTTCTGACGTACAATTATTACGGAATATACATATATATATATATATATGTATATATATATTTTTAATTTCAAGTTTAAATGTGTTGTGCGGTAAGAACAAAAATTGTTAAATACCAAAACTGCATTATTAATTTTTTATTTATATTGTTTAAAATTCCAGTATGTTTTAATTTGGTTACTTTTACAAACGTGAAGGGAGGGAAGGAGTACGGAGTCAGCCATGACCGGAGCCGGGGATCTGTCACAGGTACTCCCGAGTGTTTTACCATTGCTCCACCACGCTCAAGTACGTTACATAATAAAAAGAACAAAAATTATAAAATACTATAACCACATTGTTTTAAATTACTAAATCGAGTAACGTGACTATTTTTAGCCCTGCTCTATATTTCCAAATGATTCAATTGGAATTATGGTGACAGAAATAGTTAAAAAATAATTTCGCTGAAGTACAGTGTACAAAAGTTCCTATCATACAGTGGCGGATTTAGAAACGTTTTTTGTAGGAGGGCCTACGTGACTTTATGGATTGTAAAAAATACCAGCCATCTCAAAAGTGTGATTGTTTACTGTTACAGAACATTAACAATAGCATACATACAATTAGAGCACATTAAATGTACTTGGATCACCATAGAACAAAACTCCAGTTTCCTTGAGGCGACTGGACGTACTTTGGCTCTACAATCTTTACAACTATTTGGTGGGGGGGGGGGGGCCTTCAGCCCGGTAGCACTCCCCCTTAAATCTGCCACTATTATCAGACAGGAAAATATTTTAACAGTAATTCCCTCTAACGAAAGATAATTCTGGTCTTTACAGGGAACAGTTTATTTTTAGTAATGTTAAGCTCAACAAAATAGTTTTGCCATGGTAATTCACGAAGAGTGGAAATACGCACCTTGTTGTTGAAACGACCGTGCTGAGACGGGCATCTGAGAACCTCTGGTTCTGTCAGCCCCGTACTGAACACAGCAGTTGGTCATGGCGTATCTCTTGTTCACGTTGAGTGGTGACTGGCGACTTCAACCATAGTTACAAGACAGACTGAGATGTTCTCCCACTTACGTCTGTACAGCTGCGACGCGCGCATACGACTGCCGAGTACCGACGACCGTTACTGGGAGCAGACGTTATTGCGCAGCTTCAGCCGATATCGTAGCGCTGGTCAGCATGGGATACCACAGGGTTTTACCATTGTTAGGGCTGGTTGCAGAGTTTTGTGAAGAAAATCTCGCAGTCTAGGTGAAACTAAAGAGGACTTGAGTAAAATCTGAGAATTTTTCGTTTGCATTGTACAGTCAGGAAATTGGGATATCTCAGTTGAGGTGAAGTGTTACCACAATATACGACAAGAAAATAATTTCTCTTCATACGTCATATGGCGTAATATGGCGAACACGCGAGGGTTAGAAGCTATTAATAGGACTCTGCAGGATATACGGAGTAGCATGTACTTAATGGGTGATGTAATAGTGTTGTTGGCAGGATATTTTCGCCAAACACTTCCTGATGTGCCGAGAGGTAGACGCGCCGATGAGGTCAAGGCGTGTCTAAAAGTATATTTTTTGTGGTCCTCGGTTAATGTGCTAAAGTTAACCAAAAATATGAGAGAACATCTGGGAGGCGAAGTGTCTGCTGGTTAGTTTTCAGACCTATTGCTCAAAATAGGAAATTGTGATTATCCAGAGAAAGAGGGCATGGTTACCATCTCGGACGAGCTGTACACTACAGTAACTACAGTTAATTAGCTAATAAATATAGTTTATCCAAATGTCACACATATACATGAAAAGTCTATGGAATAGTTATGTGAAAGAGCCATTCTAACACCAAAAAATGACCAAGCAGCAGTCGTCAATGACATATTGTCAAAATCAATCGAAGGTCAAGAAATTGCGTATAAATCAATAGACACAGTGGTAAACACAGACAAAGCAGTTCATTATCCAGTTGAATTGTTGAATACCTTAAATACACCAGGTCTCCCATGTCATGTACTTATACTGCGTGTTGGCGCGCCTGTGATGTTGCTCAGAAATATAAATCCACCGAAACTCTGCAATGGTACAAGACTACAAAAGCTCTTCATCCCAATGAAGTCGAAGCAACAATTTTAATTGGATCGGCACAGGATGAAAGAGTATTTGTGCCACGAATGCCACTGATTACAAATAATCTTCCTTTTGAATTCAAAAGACTGCAGTTTCCTTTCAATGTGTGTTTCGCAATGACGATAAATAAGTCACAGGGGCAAACACTCAAATTTGCAGGAATTGACTTGAGAGAAGATTGTTTCTCTCATGGTCAGTTTTACGTGGCGTGCACACGTGTAAGCTCGCCCCTGGTGGTTTAAGTGCAACCGTCAAGAATAGTAAAAAACATTGTATACAAGGAAGTATTGTAAAAAATGTAACAGCATGCTTTCACAACAAAATAACAACATGCCTTCACCACTAAAGGCAAATACAGATGCGAAATTGACGTTTTCGAATATCTTTTTAATTTGTTATTGATTGAATTTCAAATTGTAACATTTAAGTATAGATACATGGTAGAAAAAAATCTCATACTTCAAAATGCATTATGATAATTACCAGAATTGCACGCGGACAAAGTCGCGGGCATAAGCTAGTACACGATAAAAAATTCAAATTGGTTCTCTCTATCTAGGAACAAAGACAACGTACGAACATAAAAAACGTACTGCTAAAAATTACAAAAATTTTAATAGTCTTTGTCGACATCTGTAAGGTACAACAGTTGTAGATTAATAATCCACTAAGCCTATTTTAACAGCTTATAAGATCATAGTGCGATAAGGAAATATGTAAACCTGATGGTTATTTTTGAAAATTGATGCCGTGTGTTAAAAAGTCGGTACAGAATCAATTTCATACTTATCGCGTCTTTGTCACCTAAAAGTTTGTTTTCCGCTACCATATTTTTTAGGGCTACCAACAACTGAATAATGAAAAATACAATTCACTTCAGCAAATCTTACTGCATCCATGACATCGCGGTGTAAGTGTACGGCATATCAGTACAGTTTGAATAACTATACTGTGTTTTATTTGTTACTAAAAATTGCATCCAGTGATTACGATACTAGTAGAAATATTAATCGAGAAGACCAAAAAGACATCAGAGTGAAAAAAAAAAAAAAAAAAAAAAAAAAAAAAAAAAAAAAAAAAAAAAAAAAAAAAAAAAAAAAAAAAGAACTTTAGGAGCAACTCTGTTCCCGTTGTTCGTTGAGAAAATATATCAAATCTAATATTGGAGTTGGAGTACAGCAGCAGGGTGGTCATCTTCAAGAATTTTCAACATAGACTGGAGGTCCAGGACCCACCAAAAAAATACAGAAGACACAAGAAAAGTCACAGAGTTCTTATCTAAATTGTTCGTGCTTCTGAGAATGCACTACAGAAATTATTGTTTATTAAGGGGCCTACCTATCTGGGCTTCAAATGCGTTGCAGCGAGTTACGGCTATTTTTTGACGAAACTAATTAACGCCCGTTATATTTGTATATCTACGAAAAAAACACACACTTCAAACTATGTCGCTATAGTTTCAAAAATTCTGCACGTTTATTAGAAAAAATTATTATCGGGCCCCTTAAAATGACCAAAAATGACTTTACCAGACTGCCATATCTTGAAAAATAATAACCGGATTCGAAAAGCACAACTATAGATGCACGCGTTAGACTTTGAACTATGCTGCCTATAAATAAAATAATGTGGTCACCGCTTAAAGTCCCATAGGAAAAAGGATAATAGTAAAACACTACACGCCAGCTGAGTGGCTTGCGCGGAGAGACGATAATACATTTCACACGTCGGTCAACGGCAACCTTACCGCTCCTGCTTCACACACACAAATACTGCCTACCTAGGGAGGCCCCTTAAGAAACTGGTTATCTACCCACTTTTGATAATTCTGAGTCCAACCCTTGATGGTGTTGCTTGAATGAATTTAATTGTTACGTATTTTGGTAATATTATTAGTGTTAACAAAATAATTTACTAAAATACACATTCCTAATTTTCTATAATTTTACCTTGAGTTAAATTGTTTGCCTTTTCAGTTATCTGATAAACATATCGCATATGAGAAATCAGTGTGACCCAGACCGAGAATCAACCCGTATTGCTTTGGTGGTAGGCAAGCGGTCTAGCCGCTTGACCACAACGACCCCTCAGGTTTAGAAGAATTTATTTAACTAACCCCTTTCTACAAGTCAACAATAGTTGGCCAAAACTATGGGCGCAGCAACAAGGGTGCATGAAGGGTAGAGGGTCAATCCCTTCCCCTTTCGCACTTTTTGTTTTCTCCTTCACTCAAAGGCCAAGATACAAAACAAACACTTATTTAATCAATTATACAACCTTTCTGTTTGATTGAGACACTTATGAAGTACGTATCACATTTTGAGCTTGTTAAACTGTCACATTCAATTTGTAAACTGAATAATTAAAAAGTTACGAACGTTGAGTGTAGATGTGATGATAATAAAATATGATACATTTCAGGTTTCAAGTTTGTTGAGGTTAGAAAGTTCATGGAGTCTATAGTCGTGTAACCTCGCAAACATGTTTAGCTTTAAACACGATCAAACATGGCTGCCGAATGTATTTAACTAAACAAATTTAAGACCTCTAGTGCGACCGTGGCCTATGGCTAATAAAGCGTAACATTTTCTGTCTTGATGATTTGCTTCTGTCTTAAGTACTTTGATTTCGTGTCCTAAAGAGTTAAAAAGTAACTATCAACACACCAATAAAAGTTCGACAAGTATACAAAAAATAGTTATTTGCTTTTTCAGCTTACATCATCACGTACACAGGTAGTCACAGTTTGTATAATTAATTTTACTGTTTTCTTAGGCAGTAACTGAAACCTAAGTCATCAGATCTAATTGCTATTTGAATGGAGTTCTTCTTCTTGTCTCTCTTTGGTTTTTGTGATTCGAACATTTATCTCGTATATATTTCTGATTACATAAACGTTCTCCACATTCCTACTCTGTTAGTTAAGTGCCTAAATGTCAGCTTTCGTATGCACAACAAAAATTATTTTTCTGGATTCGAACCCAAAATACTTCAGGCTTTCAATTACGCCGTGTCTAACATCCAAATAAGCACGAAAGCCTGTCATTTGCCATGAAGGGGATTCCGCCGAGAGCATTATTGCAAAAGTATAATCAAGGAAAATTTATAGTTTATGTGCATACGACGTAATTTACTTATGGTTAAACAGTACGTACAGTAGTAAACTGCGAAAATAACTTTTTTTCGAGGAAAATAAGAACTCTTCTTTAAGAAATTTTATGAAAACATTTATTTACATTCTACATTTAAAAAAAACTTGAGTCAGTCTTTAAAAATTCATGGTTCTTTTAGAACACAGTCACAATAAGATATTCTAAGGAACATTGCATAAAACACAATCAATATCCTCAAAATTGTTGAGAGACCATATCACATTACAATTAATGGAATAAATAGTATAAATAATCAACACACATGTTAAAGTTGGGTCATCAATTCACCATTCATCATTTTATAACTGCCGGTGTAACGTAATAGTGTACATACATCCTCATTGTACACTATATCCAATGAATAATTTAATCGGCATTGTTTACTTAAACAGTGTAGCAGCGCACATATGCTGGCCAACATGTTGGGAGATTACAATGTTTACGTCTGCTGAGTAGCAAGGATTAGCAAAAAAAGAGCTGAAAGTATTGTTCACAGTTAGCTTAAAACATAAACTGGTCTCATCCTAATATCGAGGTGAAAGCATGTCTTGACCAATATTTAATATCCACAAAAAATCTCTGTTCACAATGATTTTCCTGCAACCCTGTAAGTCACATTATGTTTAACACGAAGCAATCCCGTAACAAACAATGCTGCAAGTCTTGGACTGGCATGAAATGTAAATGGATTCTACCACCTTGCTGGAACCTATTTGGTCGGAACAATTCTCAGACAACTCGGTACGACCATGTGTTGCAAAAGCAAAACAAAAATAACATCAGCACATATCTGTCATTATACTGCATATAGAAACAATAGGACGTGACTCCTGCAGAACTCATTCGTATAAAGTTTTCAGCTGCCATTAAAAAGTTATTAAATAATTTGTGAAAAAGTATTACATTGTGCTGTGTTAATTAATTTTTTGTTAAATAAACGTTTAGGAAACATTTTTATTTTATTTATGTAACAATATGTATTTGAAAACCACTATCATTTAAGAACAATCAGTGTACCCTACGTAATTACAACCATATCATTTACACGATTAACTGTTCACTTTCATGAAATCACGTCTGAGTAAAACGCATATGTTTTGTGCTTAATAAATATGATTCAAATGTTCACGTAAGTACTGAAGCAATTTCTGTATAACTTGACTTAGTTTGTTATTATTTCTTGTCTTTATTAAGTTTTCACCCATTATTTGCGTTAAGAATAAGCTGGCACATTTATACTTAAATAGGCCCTAAGTGTGGTAAGTGATTTACTGTAGTTCCCGTTCCACAGAGAAGAAAATTTTTCCTCTTGCCGGTAGCACCTCACATCTTTCAAAGATACATGCAAAAATATATAGTTCGTGACGTTCTGCCACAGTGGGTACCAACATAATGGATGTCCAGGTATCATCAGAATCTTCAGATCAGGCATGTCGAACCAGTGGTTTATGACAGTAATGTTCTTCCAAGTCAAGAGTTCTCCGTCCATATCTTCACTGTACTCACTTCTTGTAGAATGTCTACGGCTGAGATCAAGAACTTGCAGAGACTGTAGTGGTCGGAAGTGTTGAGTCGAGAGTGAGTGTACCGGACTGTACCCAAGCATGAGTACCAACAGCTGCTGTAGCGACGAGAATAAGTTGTGATCCAGAGTGTTGAGGTTGGTACGTCTGATATCTAGCACTTCCAGGCTAGTCAAGGTCCGAAAAATGCCAGGAGGTAAGGTCCTCAGAGGGTTGCCACTGAGAATAAGCACTTTTAGCCTGGCTTGTGACGTGAATACGTCTTCGCTCAAATTAGTCAGTTTGTTGTCAGCGAGGTTCAGAGTTCCTAAATCATGTAACCTATAAAACAGTCGTTTAGGTATGGTATGTAGACGGTTTTTACTCACGTCCAAAATAAACAGTTTAGGTGTGTACCTAAATACACCTTCGTCAATGGCGTCCAACAAGTTGTTGTGAAGAAACAGCCGAACGAGATTTAATAAATCGTGGAATGCTCGCTCATGAATCGTTCCCACTTCGTTGTGAGAAATATCTAATGTCTTCATCTGTAGGGTATTCTTGAAGGAATACTCACCTACAGTACGAATTTTGTTGTGTGTTAAGTTCACTATCTCTGCGGCTGTTGCGTTTATGAATGCAAACTCAATGTTATTTATACTGTTGCAGCTGAACTCAATAACTTCCATAACATTTGTGTTCAAAAACAAATGAGCTCCTAGACTTAACAAATTATTATCTTTAAAATACATGGAAAGAAGATTGCTAAGACTGCTAAATGAACCTTTTTCAATTATTTTTATGCGATTTTTGTTTATGTTCAAAAACTCAAGTGAATGTGTGTTTTTGAATATGCCATTGTGTATGAACTGCAGTAAATTATTTTCTAATATCAATGTTTTTAAATTAACCAGTGTTCTGAAGGCGGACGTTGATATACTTTCTATTTTGTTGCTACTCAGATCCAGATGTTCTAACATCAAGTTACTATGAAATATATTTTCGTATAATTCTTTTATTTTGTTATGCCTTAAAAATAAATACGAAAGTTGTGATAAATTGGTGAACGATTCAGCATTAAAATGCGTTATGTAGTTTTCACTAAGGTCTAAGTACTCCAGGCGAACAAGATCAGCAAACACGCTTTCTGGAAGATATGCGATTTGATTTTTGTCTATGTATAAATATTTTAGGTTTGTCAAATTGAAAAAAGTACCAGGAACCAACAGTGCCAGGCTAATATTTGTCATTATAACGAATTCTAACTCTGTCAGTTTATCAAATAAGCTCACTGGCAACTTTTGAAGTATGTTCTTTTCTATGTTCAAGGACGTAACTTTAGATGGTTCTGAAAATGAAAGCATTGCCAGAGTCTTCAGATTGTTTCCATAAATGTTTAGATCTTCCAAGTCACAAAGATAATAAAAGGCATGTTTAGAAATAATTGAGATATTGTTATCAGCTAAATTTAGAGTCTTTAGTTTGCTCATATTTTTGAAAATATTATCATTTAATGACGTAATCTTATTGCCGAAAAGCAACAATTCTTCGAGATTCGATGTACTCTGTAGCAAATCGTCGTGCATTTCTGTTAACAAGTTGTAGCTTAGATCTAGGAACAACAGACTACGAAGTGAACGAAATGTGTCGCCATGTAGGTACAAAATATCATTTACTGATAACACCAAGTACAGTAATGAGTCCAAATTTTGAAAATAATTCCTACTAATATTTTTCACGCCAGTGGAACGTAAGTTTAGACAGGTTGTAGAAGGATCGACAATAGGTAGGGCACTGAAACGCACGTTCATGCAGTCTACAATTTCAGTGCAATTTTTGATGTATTTGTTGCCAATCCATGTCTTCCAGAAGTCACGGCACATACAACCTAAAGGGCAGCTTCTATCAATCATCGTGTAGCTGTCATATTCCGGAATACTATCTGTACAGTCAGCATCATCATTTTTTTCTATATGTTTGTCATCTGCGGAAATTGGTGTATATTGCATGGTTAACATTTCTTTTACCCTGCTAGAGCCACGTACTGCATCGGTTCGTTTTACTTCTTCTGACTGAGTTCTGTAACAGTTTACGTTCGCCGTATTTTTCTGAATGAAAATCATATTTACAAATAAGTATAAATAAGAATCTTTACATATTTCCGTATCACTCAAACTAACTAAGGATAATTCCGGTAGCTCAAATATCTTATTTAACAATGTTATATTTTTATAACTTATGTCATTTCCATCTAGATACAGTGACAAAAGATTCTGCAAATACCTGAATATCAAAAATGGAATTTGTATGTATGGATTGTAGGATAGATCCAATATTTGAACACAATTTTGCGGCTGGGGAAATGTACTGTAAAATATGTGTGTCAAGTTATTCGAGCTCAGGTCCAAGTGTTGAGTACACAGTGTATCTGCAGACACAGCTCGTAGGACATTACCTTTGAGGATTACGTAGCTATGTTTGACAACAGATCTAAATGAACTCGCGCGCAAATAAACGCGACTCATATTGTTGAAGCTTAGGTCTAAAGTCGTTAGTTCCTCACAATTGTCAAAAATGTTAGAACTGAAAACTTGCAAATTGTTAAAAGATAAATCAATATAATTTAGATTGATTGAGCTATTAAATGTCAAGTCACTTATGGCATCAATATTATTGTGACTAGCATCGATGATTTGTAATTTTCTTGTTTCTGTAAACACTCCACGTACTTTCAGCGATGTTGCCATCTTGCCAGTTAAATTTAGTTTTAATTCAATAGTTCCAGCTTTCAAAGTTTTCAGAAAATTACAACTAATATTAATATACTTTAAATCGATTGCATTTTTAAGTAATTTCCAACTGACATTCTCCATTAAGTTATTGTTTAACCATAACTCCTGAAGGTTATGCAAGTTTTGAAAAGAATTACAATGGAGTATCTTTAATTTGTTGAAACCGAGATTAAGTGTTTTCAGTAGATGCAACTCTGCAAACAATCTTGAACTGACTGTTTTTAAATTGTTGTGAGACAAATCAAGTAGCTTAACATTCGTCAGAGAAGCGAACACATCATCTGGAAGTGCTGTCAGCTCGTTGTTGTCCAACCAGAGTTCTTCCAGCTTCAACGTGGTGTTGAATATCCCATACGGCAAGTTCCTCAGCCTGATGTTGGTCAACTGTAAGAACTCTAGTCCTCGCTGACTACTGAAGACTTGAGGATCTAGCTCTGACACGTAGCTGTTGGTCAGAGACAAGTTCCGTATACTTACAAAACTGTCGAAAAACCCTCGTGGAACGGCGGCTGTCTGGTTGTCGTCGGACCACGCTTGATCTATCTGGAGGATCTCTGGTTCAGTGGAGTTCAAGAGTTTACCAATCTCTTCAAATTGGAGATTATAAAAAAGTTGTGTCGTGGTCTTGATCTCCGCAGCAAAGGAAACAGTCGACACACAAACGAGCAGAAAAAATGTATTTGTAACTGTCGCCAATGTGAGACCTGTAAATACAACACATTGTTTGGTCAACGGATATAAATAGTTATAATTTAGCATTTTACATCTTCATAATTGACTGTACAGACAAAACTTATATTAGGTCATTTTACTACATTTCCTATGTACGTAATTATTAGTTGGATTGGGTATACACGTATATTATATGTCGAAGTCCATTCTCTGGCATAAGGATTAACTCTTAATTGAAATATAACGGTTGTAACAAGAAAACGGAATATTTGCAGAAATAATGGTATCATTAAAGAATTTATAGCGGCATCATAATTTTTTAATGTTCCAGGAAAACACCAAATCAGTAAATGGTAGGGATGTTTTGTTTATTGCTCCTGTGTTATTATTACGTATTCAGTTAAACATGCACCAAGAAAGCAGTACACATGAAACCTCAGTGCTTTATCGTAATTTGAATAGTAATTCTAATACTTCTCCAATTTCACACTAGCCACCAGTTTATTTTTACATGGAAGATGTCGCCATGAAGTTGTTACTGTGTTTTTGATAGAGTAAGGAACTTTTCGGGTAACATTATTTTAGTTTTCTTTTTACAGAGTAACAAACTATAAAAATTTCTGATTTTCATGAACAGTTAACCTAAAATGAACTGCACGCAGTATAATGTTAACTACGGCAAATTATAAAAGACCGTGCTTGTTAGTGATGTAATAAGATCTAGTTAGAGGCTATTTATCTATTTATCTCAAATTAAAGATAAAATTGCCACTTTTGGATACCTAGTTACTTTTTTTTTACTTTGAGATAGCTAATGGTTTTCATATATTTTTTAATATAAACATAGCAGCATACGTAACAATCAGCGTGTATGGATTGTAACGATATCACAATGTAACATCTGAAGTCACAATAAATAAATGTATTAATTATTATTCTAGACTGAAAGGTCTTACAATTTTATCGCGGGCTACCTGTAATATAGTATTGCTTGGTGGTCTTTTAAAAAGCGAAGGATGGTTCATAGACCTCTTTCCCTCCTCCGCACATTCAATTTTTTAGGTTCCTTGATAAGACGCGGTGGTGAAGTGGTCAGATGATTAACGTCCTCTACATATACCCGGGCTCGATTCCCGGACGTAAGTGAAACATGGCGTACTTTAAGGTGTGCTTTATTGGTTACACATTTCATCACTCGCATCATGTTGTTGGAGGCATGACCACATATCTCCACTAGATTCTCCATTATTCATACTCTTCTGCATATAAAGTACCGCATATTCTTCTACGAAAATTACCTTTATTCTTTCACATAACACTGTTTATATTTGTTACCTTAGTTTTAATTTCTTTAGGTAATCATTGTTTTGATTTCGACTATTTGTTTTGGTGTCACATAAAATTTATTGGTTGATTTCAGTGTAGATTTCTGGAAAAGCAGGAATATATTTCTGACTGAAAATGGTAATTTCATTCTAGTTATACTTATTTGGTATTTCTAAGTATGGAATTTTTTTAAAACCATTTCTTATGAAGTATTGCTATTACATGTGTTATTTTGATCGGTATATATTATTTGGATGGTTTTTATATTATTTTCAATATTTTTGTCGAGGAGAGTTGTTTTTTATATCATAAAACGGTCAAAAATATACTTTCTGAAATTCCAAATGTTTAAATATAAATTACAAAATGCATGAGAGTCTTATCCTATACGAAACACAATGGTCCCAAATTCAGTTCAGACTCATTTGGATAATAGGCCTACACTTTGTAGACAGTTTTTGACAATTTTACAAGAAATCAGTAACCCGCAATTTTGAAACCACCATAATACGGATAATACGATTGTGAAACCCACTTCAAAATTACGTGTCACTGTAGTGGTTTGTAGCTCATATTGTTTAACTTGATGATAGCGTTCTATGATACAGCAGCTCAACGGGGAAGAGTGTAGTGTCGGGCACGTTTTTTAATTCACGGTTAAAATTTTCATTACTGTGGAATTTTTTCTTAATATTAGACTGATCTACTGGAGTTCATACAGTACACAACAAAATTGTGTTTCGATTACTGTACAGAGTAATTTAATATATTTTCTATATATGTATATATATATATATACATATACAGAAAAGAATCACTGCAAATGTATATTTCCCTTTAAGAAACAACACTCAGAAGTATTTTACGCACATTATATCTGTATTTCTACGAAAAGAACACACACTTCGAACTATATCGCTATAAATTTCGTCATTTTCGGGCCCCTCAAAATGGCAACAAAAAAAAAAGTTTTCCAGACTGCCATAACTGGAAAAAGGAAAAATAACCTGATTAGAAAAAAACAACTGTATAAACAAGCGTTAGACCAGGGGTGGCCAACCTTTTCGAAGCTCTGGCCCAAGAGCCGAACCAAATCATGTCGCGGGCCACGATAAAAAACTTTCATGTTGACTACTTTTTATGAGCTGAACACTCACGTACTGTTTAATAGTAGTATAACAGAGAATTGTCTCTACAGTATTTAGATAAGGAGCGTTGCCAAATATGAAATAATTATTTAAATATGTTTGCTGTCAGTGTAAATAACTTTTACTGTGCAAATGCTTCAGCTTATGGTGGGCCTGTGTTTGGCTGGCCGTTCCTGCATTAGACTTTGAACTATGTTACCCACACATAAAATAATGTGGTCACCGCTTAGAGCCCTATTGGAAAAAAGAAAATAATAAAACACAGCACGCCAGCTGAGGGCCTTGCGCGGAGAGGCGATAAACACACGTCGATTGGTAGCACTCTCACCGTTCCTGCCACACACACATGCGCGGCATATCTACGGGAGGCTCCTTAAGGAGTTTCTAAACATCAATAAACCACAATCGAATACAATTAGAGAAAACTTATAGCCTACTGAAGCGTAAAGGTAATTTAGGTATCGGACACAACTGTGAACGACGTCAGTCCTAACGCGCGAGGTAAATAAAGTGAAGAGGCGCGCAGACCTTTAACAATCCTGATTTCATTCGAAAACCATTCAACATGTTGTCACGCGGTTAGGCCACGAAAAGCATTTAATGATCTTAGTACAGGTCTATAATTTTGCCATTAACAGTTATTGTTCCTAACAAGTATTTTTTTGAGTGTGAAAGTGACCGAATCGGGACTTTTGACGCTGATTTTTATGTAAGAGTAATCATTTTCACGATATTCTGAACATTATAGACCTGTAGAGCGACTCTTTCCCTTTCGTCGCGTAAGATAAAATGATAGTGTTGTCGCTGAAAGTCCCAAAGTAAAAACGGTTCAGCGGGAAGCTTGCACGCTAGTTCAGCGCTTGGCTCGTTGAGGCGGCGCGGCATTTGATGCGCGCTTCAAGGTAGACCTTACTACTCCGTCGCTTTTGAGCCTCTCACGCGCGGGTAGACGGCGCCCTTAACGGCGCGGCCTACCGCAATTTTCATCATAAATATTTTATTTTTTATTTGTACCACATATTTTTTTCTTATTTTAGACACAAAATGTGACTAAACTTGGCTCTTATGAAATTTTTTTATCTCTCATAGTTTTCGCGTAATTGCTTGTTAAAGTGATAATTTGCATGTTTCCGTTTTAACGACTACACTTAAACCAACTGATATACCAAACTGATAAAAATCACAGTGGATAAAGACATTGCAGGCTACAATGGCATGTTCATAAAATTAAAGAATAAAAATTATTTGTATTTTTAAAAATTATTGAATTTTTAAATTTTATATTTTCAGTTTCAGCATTTTTTTAAAATTCAAATAATTTTTAATCTCTACTTTTATGAGCATGCCATTGTAACCTGTAATGTCTTTATCCACTGTGATTTTTTTTCAGTTTGATATATCAGTTGGTTTTAGTGTGGTCGTTAAAACGAAAACATGCAAAATATGACTTTAACAAGCAATTACGCGAAAACTATGAGAGATAAAAAATTTCATAAGAGCCAAATTTAGTCACATTTTGTGTCTTAAATAAGAAAAATAATTGTGGTACAAATAAAAAATTAAATAATGATGATGAAAATTGCGGTAAACCGCGCCCTTAAGATGGCGTGGATCATAATTCAACGCTAAAAGCTTTAATCTATAACTGTAAGTTTCTTGAAGCCAATTTGCGAAAATTAAACAATAGCAATCCTAGACAATAGTTTTAGCCAACGTTTTAAACAAAATTGCTTCCAGTGTTTCGAACGTCTGAGGCACAACCTCTGACGCCGGAACCTGGTGCATTTAACGGCGGCGCAAGAGATCACGCGTAACGAATTAGTAATGTTGTATAAATATTTACTCATATAGTTGGCAAATACCATTATATGGGATTGTCATTGAGTATTTTATCAATGTTGGCTTCGAAAATAGCGTAGGAATATATTGATATTTTCAGCGTTTATTTATCTAACACGCACTCTTAAGAAATACTTAGTTGCAGTCAACGTTAAATTATATAAATTATATATATACCTACGCTACTTCATTACACATTTGTAAACATTGGCACCGACTCCAAAAATAACAATAATAGTATATTACTGTCCTAATAAATTGATTGTATTCTAGGGAGTCTAAAAATAAATAATTTAATTATTATTTTTACTGTTTACTACTTTTTCAGAGTAGTTTGTTTTTTTGTTAAAACATTTTTGGTGTTCTGCGGTCTGTCTACTACCGAAGGTTACAAATTACCAGATGCAAAACTCCAAATCGTCGCCATTTGACAATAAGCAGGAAAATAGATAACATACAATTTTTTAAATCATGTTAAACTTAGTAAAACTATTAGTAAACATCTGTTTAATTCTCAGTATATATACGGAACTTCAAGATTTATCGTTGTGGTATAAATGCGAATGTAACAGATTGCAAAACATATTACTTATATTAGTATTAAAATTATAATTCCATATGTTTATTTTGATAATTGTTACGTCTACATGTACGACAGTAGTTATGTATTTTTTCAAGTCTCAATGTGTAATAGGGTGTGAACCAAATTCTAAGCTATCAAACTTTATTGTTTTAACTTGCCAAATCATGCAACGTAAACATTTAAGAAGGAGAATTCAACATGAAATGTGTCTGTGTAATCTACATAAACGTTTGAATCAAATCTTTGCTGACGTACAGGGTACAATGTTTACTATCAGACAGGAATATTTTATAACCTGTATTGTAAATAATTCACTCAACGAATTAGAAACTTTAGTCATTACGGGAACTGCCTGCTTTCAGTTACTTCAACCATTACAAATCTTAAGGATGTTCAACTGCAATAAAATCATAACTTAATTTTTTATAAAAAATTGTTAGTTTTGTAGACGATAATTGTGGGTACGTGTTACTCTTTGAAACAGCTTTAGTTCTCATAGTTTTCTCATAACGGGGTGTCAAAGTCAAAATTTGTTCGTTACACTGCCATGCAAATAGTGAAAACTAACTGACCTACTTAAACAAAATAATTCACTGTGAACTTACGTCACGTCACATGAGCTACGCAATAAAACATTTAAAAACTCACAACTTAATATTTTGAATTTAAAAAATCGCTAAACTACAGAAAAAAGTAAAAAATCCAGAATTTTTTAAAATACATAAACAGTTCGCGGGATTTTTTTTTTTTCAAAGGATTTATTACGTAATCTATTGGTTACCTAGGCTATTCGACTGTGAATTATTTCACTACGTAAGTCAATTGGTGTTCACTATTTGCATGACAGCAGAACATGAAAATTTTGACTTTGACGCACCGTTATGAGAAAACTATGAGAGCTAAAATTGTTTTGTAAGTGGAAACTGTACTCACAACAATTGTCTACAAAACTAACAATATTTCATAAAAAATATAAATTCATGACTTTATCGCACCGGCCGCGCGATTGAGGCTCAAAATTGACGGAACTGTAAGGACGACCTTGAAGAGTGCCTCAAATGCCACATCACCACTACGAACCAAATGCTAGTGCGCAAGATTCCCGCCGGTCCAATGTTACTATGAGACTTCTAGCTGTGACCGTATAATTGTATTGGTGATATGTCAGTAGCAAAGTTCAACGCACGTCTCAATCTTAGTTTCACGCACATCTTGTAATATTATTAAAGTACAGTAGTCTGAAAAGGCCGTGTTTAAATATGTTGGAGAGCTTAAAAACAGTGTTTTCAATATGTATGGTGTCTTAACAACGTCATTCTGACCTGATCCGAAGTGCGTTTTCTTTTCGTACGTTGGCACGACGAGCGCATGTGGAATATTTTTGTAAAAATAAACCTGTTTACGTACAGAATGCAACGCTTTTCAAACGCGTGTTAGGCGGCGCGCGTAAGAGAAGATACATACCTTGTTGTTGGTAGAACGACCCTGTTGAGACGGGCATGTTCACGCCTCTGGCTGTGTCAACCCGGTACTGAACACAGCAGTTTGTCATGATGTCTCTCTTGTCCACGTTGCGTGGCTACTGGCGACTTCAAGTGTGTTTTTATAACCAATACTTACAAGACAGACATGAGATGTGCTCCTGCATTTATGTACTACACTGTTGCGATGTGCGCACACGACTGCCGAGTACCGTTACTGGGAGCAGACAGCTTGCCACGTCATTACGTCCAGCAACTTTAGGCCGTAGTTGCAACTGCCGCTTTAAGTTACGTTAATTGCCACGTCCATTGGTTTAGATTGTTGGAGTAGTTATGTATTTATTTGGTCCATTATTAAGTTAATAATGACGAACAGAAATGTTTCACATAATTCCCATTGAACTGTACTATACTGAATTGAGGAGTTGGCTGGAATAAAGGCTTCAGTGAGCTAAGTTCTTCTTCCATCAAACAGTTTTACTTGTTCCAATAATTTCATAGGAGATTCACACAACATTTTATACCGGTATCTCAATATTCTTCACCAACTTATGACCACATGTTGGTACGTTTGCAACTGACCAAACATCCAGCAGTGGTGCGTATTTGCTTGTACAGCATAACCGTAAATAACTGTTCTGAAATAAAAAAAAAATTGTTTTATATGTAGACATCACGTATGATTAAGTACTATAGAATGTCTTAAGAAAGAAAAACAATTCTGAAAATTTATTTTTAAAATGTCTATTTTAGGTCTCCTTACGAGTTATTTGGACCTATAGCTTATTTTTAGAAAAGGGAAAGGCGATAAGTCGACTGCAACACGTCCGCTGAACGCCGCTTCGCCTCTAAGCACAAAGTACTAACCTAGCGTACAAGTGTTTTTCAATGGGTCTTAAAGCGGTGAGCCTATTATTTTGTCGGATGTTTTTGTTAAAGTCCAACGCAGGTCTCTAACAATTTGTTTTGTTGGTATTATTCAAATTACAGATACGTCAAAAAGTCATTTTTACAACTTTTGAAGAGCTGGCTATCATGTTTTTCATAAGCAGACAGAATTTTTGAAACGATACAGATGTAGTTTGAAACGTCTTTTCTTTTCGTAGATAAACGCACTGGGAACACGTTTAATATAGTTATACACGAAAAAACTCTTTTCGCACCAGGCTACAGGACGGCTTCTGAGCTAGAAGTACGGCAAGGACGATACATCATGCACATCACGCCTCACCCTAGCCTCTAGGCGCAAGTCAGTGAACTGACATGCAGTCTTCTCGCTGACAACTCACCATTTTCACCATTTTCAGCGGCTCGGCTATAAACTATGCTTTCATGAGTAGTGGTGAACGTTAAATGGATAGGCGACACCCTTAAGATTTGTAAAGGTTGAAATAACCAAAAACAGATAGTTCCTGTAATTACCAAAGTTATTATTCGTTGAGCGAATGATTTACAATAAACATGTTAGAACGAAGGCTCGATGTAAATACGACAGTATGGAAAGTGGCAGAAATATATATAACTGCTTTAGATGAAATTCTATATAAAAAAAACATTCATTATATGTAAGAAGTGTGGTTAAAAGAGGTGTAGAACGAAGTAAATAAGTAGTTAATAGAAGGGAAAGCGATTTACTTAAGGAAGTAGACGATAAGTTCATGCAATAAATTTGTATTTGGTTGCACGTCTAGTGACATTTGAAAATTGCCAAATGTTTTTGTGTAGGTAAATCTTTTTCTGGAGAGAATCCGTTTAGCAAGATAACATGAACCACAGGTGCACAAGTGTTTGTATTGAGACAGCAGTGGAATATTGGTTTTACTTCGAGTGTAATGAGTCAATCGTTGAAGATATGGTTAAGTATTGTTTGTGTGAGAAATGGGCTCAAAAATTGTGTGCAGTATAGGCCTACTCAAAATGAAGATCAATGTTTTGTTTGTGATATATGTTAGATCTAAGTCTGTAGTTGTCTTATATTAAACATGTTTTTACGTTTCTTTTTAGGAATAGTATTTTATCATCTGCCAGTGCCTACATGTAGGCATATGTAGCAGAACACTGACGTCTATGTTTTGTGTGAAGTAGGCATATTGTATATTGATATTGCAAAGGTTACCAAAATTTGGTTCATATGTTTTTAAGTGCACACTTTTTTTATTAATTAATACAGAAATGAATTATGTCACATGTAATTGATGGGTTTATGTTAATAATATAGTCTAAAATTATTGTGGTCATTACAATAGATAATTTGAATTAAACCGTCACTTAAAAAGAATGGGTTCAATTTTCAACTTCAATAAAAATATTGGTTTGGCCTTAAATATTGTTCTCTATTATAGGTCAAACAGTATTTTCCACTTTGGGATACCAATTAATGGATGCAGGTACGATTTTGGAACTCCGTGGTACAATTCAAAAAG
The DNA here is from genome assembly GCA_003012365.1 of Medauroidea extradentata. NCBI lineage: Eukaryota > Metazoa > Arthropoda > Insecta > Phasmatodea > Phasmatidae > Medauroidea > Medauroidea extradentata. Next base: position 38,256 of record PNEQ01003464.1, on the reverse strand, counting down.
TATTTCACCTGAACCGCAGCATTTGCAGTTACTTTTAAAAACCAAATATGATTTTAAATTTCTAAGTAAAATTTGTGGTGAATTTTCAAATAATGAGTTAAGTGTAGATTATTCATCTCTATGTGCATTACTGCATAGACACTTAACAGTTTCCTAAACATAAAATTATTTCTTGAAAATAGTACAATATGGGCAACCTTTCCCTACTTCATTATACGGTACTCCGATCAGCGACTCCTAAGAGACGGGATTGACCATTTCCATGGCGAACGCCAGACTCCCATACTTGCAAATATCCCCCTGACAGGGATGCTGTGATCTAAAAAGCCATAGTCTAAGTTAACCGATCTACTCTCGCTATGTTTTTGAGACAAACCAGCTGTATGAGACCATATACGCACCTATCGACTTGCTGGGACACTATTTTCCAGCAGGATAATTACCCAGCTGCACTTGTTGCTGAAGAATATCTATGTATTGCCCAAGCGCTCTCATGGCCTGCCTTCTTCCCTGTAATGTTCCAACTCGAGCATTTGTTTGTAACAGTTGCACAACCTTGATAGATAAGTATAAGGGTATAAGGGAGAAGAATAAATTGGTCAGGACTTGTAAATAGGGACTGTCGCAGCGTTGCCTGAAGTGTTACCGGCAAACCCTGGGAAACATTTGACAACTACTGCCTTTGTGCCAGTATGTGAAGAGACACCGCTCAAGAACCGTGAGTCTGTCTGCCTGGGTACAATATCCAGCAGGCCGGGTCTAAAGACGGGACACATGTCCTGGCGACAGTCTGAAGGGGGCCGCAAATCCTGCTGGTTCGAAACACTACTGACCTTAAATTTTATGAACAAATTGTAAGATGGGGGGTAGCAAAAAGTAGTTTTGCCCCACGTGGTAAAATCTGGCGTCTGATTGGACACTCAGACCATCTTGCAGCATGTTCTGAATTGCGAGCAGATGCGACACACTGTTGAAGATGTCCAGATTGAATATCGCAGATCTGTGTTTTATTGATTCTGATGTTCTAATGGGGAAAATTCTTATTTTTACCACATATTTATTTAAAAGAATGCAGTGGCACGGGAACGGGAAATGGGGGTACAATGTACATATAATTCGTACCCCTCCCCCCTAAATTTGTGTTACTGAAAAGCAGTTTGAATATGAGATAAGAACATGCTTCGTATTTTTTATATTAATTTTAGAGACCGTACACGTTGCTACCCATACTCTACTGTCAAAATCAAAATAGATCCTACTGGCTATGGTGGAAATTTACACCCACCACGGAGTAAAATGAGAAAGGGCGGAGGTTATAACTTACATTGAGGCCGTCTACTGCATAAAGGGAGAACTGTTTTAAGTGACTTCAGTGAGTTTTTATCATTGTTCATATGTACGCAGTGTTTAATAGAGAATGGTGAAATGAACTCTAGGCCGCCTGCTCCATGTAACGTCGAAAGTATTCGTGGTAACAAATACAAGAAATAAAATATTAATTCTCGATAAACATAAAGGTTGTACGACAATACATCTCCATAGAATTTCAGAATGCAACCCCGGTTTAAATTATTTATCGCTGGTCGTACTTGCTTTTCGGATTATCTGTCATGAAAGTTTACAAACTAAGTTACTACTCCCCCCCCCCCTGATAATTACGTTATTTTATCTAGTAAATAACGTATATAGCATTTCTTCAGGCATTTCCGTACGCACCATTCCGAAGCAAACAACATTTCGATATCTCAACTGATTAGCTAGATATAATTGGCTAATCGAAAATAAATTTTACGTCTTAAGTCCCTTTAGGGGTCAAATTTCTTATAATTTAAAAAAATTTCTTGAAATTTGACCCCTAAAGGGACTTAAAGACGCCCGACAGTGCGACTGCCCGCACAGCATGCCGAGTTGATGGTCCTCTTGCAGACTCGACCTCCAGTGCTCTGGCCAAAGCATCCTGCAAATCTACATCGGCAATGGCGTCCACTAAGAAGCCGACTGCTATGATATCTCGTGCCTGTTCTGGACAACCCTCGAGCGACAAATGGGCGAGTCGCACAATGTCCTGCCACAATTCTTGCAGTGGCTCCCCTGATCTCTGGGTGCGGATTCTTAGTCGCGCATGGTGTGCATGTAGTATTTGTCTCCGAACCGCAGCTCCAGGGCAGTAACTAATGTCGAGTGTTACAGAAGGTGTTGTTCTGAAAGCGACTGCAGTATACTGAGGGCAGGTACCCTCAGCACAGCTGCAAGATAGTATGCGCGTTGCTGGTCAGACCAACCATTTATGGTTGCCACAATCTCGAACTGATTTTGGTACTCTCGCCACGGAGTCTGGCCATCGTAAGGAGCAGGCTTGACGGAAATTCCGTTTCCAATGTTCGATGCAGGCACACTAGATACACCAACATGTTGCAGCCCATTTTCTGCCTGGGTGTGAATCACACTACAGCCTGGTTCAAATTTCGTGGTCTTCTCTTCGCCGCCTTCCGGTATTGATTCAGCAGTGGCCTTGTCTTCTCCGGTAACAAGATGGCTACCTTCTTGATGCTGACGAAAGTCTTGCCACCCCTTCCTTAGACCATCCATTTGCTGTTCCACCTCATTGTTTATGCTGTCTACCTTCTGGTTCACATTGTCTGTCTCTTCCTTTACGCTGCCTACCTTCTTGTTTACAGCATCTATTTCCTGGTACACCATTTCTTTTACACTATCTACCTGCTTATTTACATTTACAATATCTACGAGATTACTAACATTTTCAATTTTCTTATCAACATTTTCATTTACACGGTCTTTGACTGAATTTATTTGGCCACTTATTCCCTCAATGATGGCCTTTAGCGCTTCTATTTCTGCTGACATGCTTCTTGTAATCATTCACATTTACAATTGCAATTTAAACTTAAAATGTTTAAAGTGGCTCAATCAACTAAATAGTAATTGTGTGCAGTAATTTAATTTGCAAAATTAATTATTAAATTTACTTTATGCCTCTATCCCACTTCTGACACCAGTGTTACAAGTTTGAGCACAAAAACTTTATGTGTGGGCAATTCCCATGAGTTCTTTTGGGATAGAGGTCTTATAATTATAAATAAAAGAGTTAAATTAAGTACTGGATTTAATAGCTCACAAAGCTACGAAATACACAAAACAGTAATCAACTATAACTCTCACAACACAATTAGTTATGCACTCAATTACCACTGTGTCACAGACACGGTAGTTAACTTTGACAATTAAAGCACAAAAAATGTCTACCATCAATTAATTAAACAGTACAAATCACAATAAAATTCAGTCATATATCCAATCAACAGTCTTTCAAATAGTGACAGTGTACAACCTTAATAGTCCGCCGTAGTGATGAATCGTCGTGTGCTGCTCAGCACCCCGAGTGCACCGCTGTCTTCACTCTTGAGGTCTTCGGTTCGACTCCCGTCGCGTACCTCCTTCTTCGCCCGTCAGCCCGCCGCAGCAGTCCTCTTGCTTCGTCCAACACTGCTCCGAAGGTAGCCGCCTGCCGCCTCACAGTAGACTCTGACGTCACCAAGATGTCGTCACCAGTCTATCTCCACACCCATAGCACCTTCCTCTAGCACGACCAATAGCGAATTCTCTCAAATGTGCCGATTTTGCGGTTTCATACTCCTCGAAACAGTCGGGGAATAACCGCATTACATGGGTCTAAAAATAGATATTACTACATGTTTCGGACATGACTTGAGTCACGTAGGCCGCCCTCGTAGGGTTAAGACGCAGTTGGGACAGGTATCTATGACGTAGCTTCGGCGTGACTTCCATCACGTAGTAGTCAAGCCTATGTTTCAGGGGCCAGTCCACAAAGTGTTACAAAACAGCCGCTGACCACCGGCCTCCAGGCACATGGCACACAACAATATTGTATAAACAATGTTTTCTCTCTTTTCGTCTCATGGGAGTCGAATTTCGAAAATTTCTAAAACTGCTTTTCGGGCTATTGCGTAATCATCATTTTAAAGCTGAAACCAACTATATGTCTTGGCGAGTTAGCTAGATATGAAGGAATAGTCCAAAACACATTTCACGTCATTTCTTCCCCTTAATAGTCGAGCAGAGATTTAGGTTTGGTGGCCAGGTATTAACCTCAGCGAAAGATTATTTAAATTTATAAATTATATTTTCAGTCAGTATAGCCTAGATTATTTTCAAACATGTATAGTATTAGTATTTTGTTTTAACGTTTTCTTTTCTTTCTCGAACATCTTCGTGCAGACCAGTATAACTTAATTTTTATAGTTAATGAAAAATTTGGATTAAATTGCTTTCTTAATCTAATAATGTGTATTTAGATAAATTAATAAGCAAATTTAGGAAATTACAAAATATAAAGTTGAATTACGTACATTATTGCACAAATTTGAACAAAATTTGCGTGCAAATTCGAATGTATGCAAAATAGTTAGATTAGTGCATAGCCGGTGATTTCAGTGCATGTAGAATATCAAGAGTGATTGATTGCACGATCATTTTTTTTTTCTGGTTTTGTTGTAAGTTCCCTTGACTAGCATACTCATAAAATTAATTCTAAATAAATTTTTGAAGAAATGACTTTTGGACAAAAATGCTGCCTACATAATTAATTTAATTTTTTTTTTAAATGTTCATTGCATAAAATTAATAAATTATGCATTAAAAATACTAAGAGTTCACCACAGGGCTCCCATCTCGGACCGTTACTCTTCACAATTTTCACTGCGGATCTGCCACAACTTTTCTCTTCCACTTGCCTCTTATATGCTGATTATCTTAAAATATACAGGCGAATCAGTTCATTAGATATTACAAACTTACTAGTATGGTGTGTTTAGAACAAAATTACTTTAAATATCGATAAGTGCTATGCAATTTCCTTCCACCGTACTAAATGTCCTATCAGTTTTAATTACCACATAAATCACAATATTCTCACCAGAAAAACTAATGTAAAAGATTTAGGCATCATCTTTGACCACAAACTGACTTTCACGACGCATATGGAAACCATTGTCAACAGAGCATATATGGCCCTTGGTTTCATTACTAGAAATACAGCTAATTTCACGAACCCTCATTGTATATTGTTCTTGTATCAGTCCTTTGTCAAATCCATACTGGAATACAATTGTACCATATGGAACCCTTATCACTCTAACCTCATGTGTAACATACATAAGATCCAAAATAAGTTCCTAAAAATTATGTTAAACAAGAGGGTACCCTTAACGCTCCCCTCACTCTATTCAAGACGTATTATACTGTCACAAATGTCCCTGAAAAATCTCTTAACTGGCAAATATGACTGTGTACCGCTCATTCACACAATTGGACTTGTGGTTCCTACGATAATTAACAGCACACATCTGACTTTTTACAAAAAAAAAAAAAAAAACATTTCATTCAACCTATGAATGCCTTAACCATATTCTTCGAATGTGTAGGATGTATAATATATTTGTCCATAAATTAAGTAAACTTGACATTTTCTTCAACTCTGTGGTATTGTTAAAAAAGCTTCTCTCAGCCACCTATACTCAGCATCATGTTGCCCTGCCTGATATATTGTGATTGTAATCGCAATTTCCATTAGAGACACTAAAATCTTTGCAATAGACAACATATGACACAGTTAACCACACAGTCAATTCCTCTTCTTGTGTCTTTTTATATGATATGCTGACTGATATGAACCATATTTCTGTCTACATTATTTGTAGTCTAATTCCTTCTTGCTATTTCTCAGTGACTACCCTTTTCACAAATACCTTTCATCCATACCATAGAAGATAATCTTGGTGTAAATTGTAATTAATGTAAATAAATCTCATGGCATGTTATGCACTTATTTTATGTATATTGTAATGTAATTGCATTTCATGACATGTTATGAGTTACTTTGCAGTATGTTTCTTATGTTTTCGCTGTATCACTATTGTATTTCAAGGCAAACTGTAATTGGTTTTCATCTTTTTTTTTAACTGTTGTCTGCCCTTCTTCTTAAATAAATAAATAAAATAAATAAATCACTTCTCGCAATGAGGCAATTTCATCCAACAATATTACACAATTTTCGTCTCCACATTTGTCTTCCATGCAATTTCCTTTATTTATGCTGTAAGCACCGCCAGTTTGAGCATTAGGTGATCTGCAGTTTGTAGGAGTGTCTCGATATTCCTTATTGAACTAACCATTATAACTAATAGCAAATATATCCAGATAAAACCACACACGCGCACGTCACAAGTTCCAGTAGTAATTTACATATAAACTACTTACTTCTTCCTGCGAGACACCCTTCTAACTACATTTGTGTAACGCTTGTCGTAATGCTCTTCGGATCAACTCAAATCAGTTCAACCATGGATTCCACACCCGTTAGGCCCGTTGTACAATGACACGAAAGAAGCCACGTAACACGGAAGCGGACTACGTAAAACTTAGCTTTTCTTCTGTTGGCTGTACGTAGTTACGGACACGGAAGAGTTGTGAGCTGACGGACTTCTTACGTTCTTCCGCGCGTTTATCCGTTTATGCATACGTTGTTTTGAAGATTCGATTCGAAAGGTTTTACTCAGTCCGCCTCCGTTTTACGTGTTACCGTCCGTGCCATTGTAGAACGGGCCATAGAGGTGAGAATCGGTCGGAGACCAACAGCATGTGTCTGTCATATTCAAGAGTGCGTCTTTAAGACGTGTGAGCTCCGTTTAATACACCACTACAATGGTGGGAATATAGTAATTGGAAAAATCACCATTCTTATCCTAACAGTAAGGCCGTCCAAGGATAAGAGTGGCGTACTCGTGTTTCAATTCAAGTAAGGGCAGGTTGCAGATTTCAGCAACCACCTTACGACACGGTTTGCAGATTTTCGTAAACTTAGAGGTTGATATGAAAGGTACAAGAAAATTGACACCTTTGATAAAATCTGCAGTCAATAGCAGGGTGTAGGACCCAGGGGGGCAGAGGTGGGAAATCCCCCCCAACCCCTGCACAAGGAGGGGCAATCTAGGTTAAAAACCATTGCAAAATGGTAGTTTTAGGACTGATAGTATGGACAACAGTGACGAGGTTTGAGTTTGGCGACCTTGAATTCTGGTAGGGGCAACCACCCTACCCCAATAGCATTCCTTTACCTCTCCGTCTCTTTCCTCCAGGCGTCACCCCACCCTTTTCTATGGTCTGCATTTGCGTGGTTCAGTGTGACAAATTGTGACGGTGTCTTGTTTACTATTGTGTTTGTCAGACAAATTAAAATTTAAACAACTGAGATTTTTTCTAAAGTAACTCACAATTGTTTAGAAACATTTTGATGCAATATGTTACTAACAATCCGTTTACCGGTAAACTGAAAATATGACATCGCTACAAAGCTCTGTGTTCTATACAGAAGTTTAAAATATTATTCGTCCTTTTTCAGCCATCTTTTGCATTTGTTATGTTACGATTTTTTACGTTCTGTACTTCAACACATGCTTACAGCGCCAAATTTGAAATGCCTTGTAGTTAATTTACCAAGCAAGCTAGATTTTAATGTTAATTTTGACATGAATCCATTATGCATGCAAATAATGTTATCAGACGTAAGTTGACAACTCCCGATCTTAGTACAAGTGTAAAGAATTAAAAAAAAAAAAAAAATTATGTGCATTTTACAGTAGTTTTGCTTCTTGGTGAATTTTATAAATTGGCACTTTTGAATTATGCACCTTCATAATTTTTGTTGAATTAACAGAATAACAAAAAATACCATGAATATAGCATATATAATATTACTCATCTGCTCTGCATAGTTGGCATCAACAAGAAATCATTTTGAAAATCAACTTAATTTAAGGTAAAGGTATATGTTGCACTGAAACTTTTATGTACAAATAATTGTAATGCTCTCATGTCCTACAGTAGGGATCTACTGTTTATTTTTCGTACTAAAATGTCTGTCTAAATTTAAGTAATTTTATCAATATGTTTACAGAGTGTGCGTAAGTATCAGAAAAAATATCAACAATGAAAGCAAATAATTATGAATAACATTGCAAAATTGACACACATAATATAGTATTTTTCGCCTTATATTATAGCTGGCTCAAAACGTGAATGACGGTAGTGCATGTAATTCTAATTGGCCGGCATAAAATATTCAAACTGCTCATACAAGGACTGGTAACCAGAACTCTAAAATGTTTTGCCGCAAGTTAAGAGAATAATTTTCTTACAAATTCGTTTCACATGTTCTCTCTACATTTGTATTCTATTGTGTCTGATGTCTGCACTATTCCTCCCTCTTCTCCTTCTGTTTTAGCATTTAGTATGTGATACTGAGTGAGCTGCAGTTCGCGATTCTACTGACATGGTTGCCCTGTATTTGATTTGGCAGTTTCATTGGACCTAATTCTGAGTCCTTCTATTGAAATAGATAACAATGCTGAATTTTGTGTATGGGTGTACGAGTAGCAAACGGCGAACTGTACAAAAAAATTCCCACCAATGTTTATTTACTTTCATATTAGTGGCTGATACATTCGGAAAGCATTTTTCTTAGAGTAGAAGTATAATTTAATAGTTAACACTGCATTTACTATTTCTTTCCATGCTGATATCCCCATCAGAACTATCCTGTCAGCAAACGAAAGCACACAAGAAGCTTTAATTCTTTTAATGTTTTCATAATTCGCGTGTTCACGCGCTGTGCGCTCTGTCCTTAAACCTGGACAGAGATTTCCAAAAGGGAACCAACCTACAAAGTAATTTATTTTGAGATAATCATACCAATTAGAAGAAGATTGGAAGTAAATCATAGACAATGAACAAGCATTGAACGATTATATTTAAAGAAAAATTAAAGGTCCAGAAAAACCTATTTTCCGCAAAGGTTTGCTATAAACGGTAACCGAGCCAGGTGGCGTAACTGCAACACGTTGGACTCGCATTCAGGAGGACCCGGGTTCGATCCCCGGCTCTGGTCATCCTGATTTCGGTTATCCATGGTTTTCCGCTTCAGGCGAATGCTGAGATGGCTCTTTAAAAAAGGCCAAGACCGCACAGTAAAAAAAAAAAAAAATTGTACATTTACAAGGAATATCTTGTAACCTACTATCAGAACATCAGTCAGGTAATAAAAGTAAGATGTCAGAAACATTTTAAAGTGGTTACATCGTAAACATCTTTGGGAACATGTAAAATAATTTTTCTATTTGAAACAAAACAAACGTCGGAGACCCTGTTAAATTTTACAAAATGTTTCGTAATTAACAATTTTTTAAAATTTACTTTACAAAAATTATTTTTTTGTAACACTACAAACAATTGTTGTAAAATGTACCAATTATTAACTGTAAATATACAAAATTTGTTTGTAAATTCACAAATAATGTTTATAAATACACAAAAAAATTTGTAAAAATACAAATTTTTTGTAAATTTTACAAAACACTTTTGTAGTGTCACAAAAAAAACTTTTTTGGAAACTGGTTTCCAAAAAACCTTTTCGTAAAAGTAGGCTACAATTTTTTTGCTGTGCGACTCCTCTCCTAGCTCACATCATCGTACTAAATTGTGTCACAATTTTCGTGGCCTCTCACTGTCGACGAAACGTAAAAACCACTTACCTTACCTTCGTGTACACAATGAACTTTAATATCCAGAACATATCAGTTCCATTGAATTGTGGGTTGGTTCCTTTCTGCTAATTCCGCCCTTATACGTAGCATTCGGCTACAGCTTTCTCAGTGTCATTCGCAGCTTTTGTAGTTTAAGTTTGTGATAGTTGGATAGTAGCATTTTTTAAACTACTTGAGAATATAGTTTTATATGCAATATTAGCCAGGAGCCACCGATAAAAATACAGTTTCTCTTTCTTTTTATTTTTCCAGATAATGTCTAAAAGAAAAACACTGCATGATTTCCTTGTCAAACCAAAATCCTTACGTTCAGAACCATCTGCAACAGCTGTTGTAGAAGAAATGGTCAGCCCAGAACAAACAGAAGAAAAACTATACAGAATAAATACATGGCACACCACTACAGTTTGAAAGCGAAGGTTGTACCATCGGCGACAAACCCCACGTTGACCACATTTCTATTTCTGTTTTAAGTGATTACAAAAATCTTCCTATAATTGAAGTAAAAATCATCCTCATTCAAGTTATAGTTATCCTGAAACAAATTCAAGGCATTGCATTACAAGGTAGTTTGTAAAGTACAGCAGGTTACACTATGATGCATCAAGGGATTGTGTTCTTTGTTATGACTGCATTAAGGCTTCTCATATGGTTAAAGATAGGCATTTGAAAGAGGTAGCTTTTCTGGTAAATGGTTCTAGAAACTGGAATAAAGGACTGCAGAAATTCCACGAGCATGAAAAAAGCCAGTTTCACATTACATCAGAACATGTAACTTTCCAAAGATAAAATGGCGCTACTATAGTGTCACAGTTGAACATCCAAGTAAAGGAGCAACAAGAGAAAGCATGCAAAACAATGATAGTAGTAATTAGTTCACTCAGATACTTGGCATGCTCAGGAAATGCAAATTGTGGTCATGATGCTTTTGATGGAAACTCGAAACTTTTGATGCATAAAAGAGAATCTGATGCATGGGAGTTGGAAGTCATGAATTTTGCGCAAAGACAACTAGTCGTACAAAATGACAATTTTCAGATTATATCCCATATGGTTCTCAAAAATATTGTAAACGAAATTAAGAAGTCACAATTAATTGGTATTATTGCAGACTCTACAACTGACATGTCCGGTGAGGAGCAGTTTTCTTTGTGTGTATTCTGTCTCTCTCCAGATTCCTTAGAGATAAAATAATTTTTTGTTTGCATGTACAACCCACCAGATTCTGCAACAAGTACACTCACAACTGTGACAAAAGACATGCTACTCAGCATGGTAATACACATTGACAAACTACGAGGTCATGTCAGGTCAGTGGAATGATGTACAGAAACGCCTGACTGAAAAATTTCCTACAAGCGGTTTCGTACACTGTTAAAACCACGCTCTTGATCACGCTTTGCAAGAAATTGCCAGAAAACATGCATGAATGTGCTATGCTTTGATGATAGTAAGGATACCTCATAATTAGAGATTGCATAAAGGAAATTATTTATTCATATGTGGTTTTACCACCATGCACAACACAATAATCTGAGATTCAGTGAAGAACATACAAAACCTTCTTCCTCTTTGTCCTACACGATGGGCTTTCAAGAGTACATTCGTTGAAGAGATTCAGACAGAACTATGGACGTGTACAACAAACTCTGGAAGAAATCGTGAATGGAAAGTCGTCAAACCAGAGAAAATCTGCTCTAAGTGGATACATTAAAAGGCTTCAAAAATGGGAACAATGTTTTTCATCACAGCTGCTATAAACATTTTTTGTCCCTGTGAAGTGTTAGCTAAAGTTTTACAAGGTCCAGATTTCTGTGCAGGAGGTGCTGAAAAGGCTGTTGATATACTTGTGCAGACACTTTTGGAACTTGATCTGGAACAGGATTTTCTAAAAAATTATGAAGAAGCGAAATAACTTTCCAAAAAGTTAAACTTGAAGCAATTAGTTGAAAAGAACTATCACAGTACCTCGCAAGTTAGAAAATACCTTCAACCCAAGCTCCTCAGTCAGTTTCACACCCAAAGAAAAATTAAGGAAAGAATTTAATGAAATTTTGGACCACCTCATAAATTAATTAATTTTAAAAAATTCGAAAACCTCATTCTGTTGTCTGTTAAACAAGATCCTATGCCTCCAGAAGATTTGCAGTTAGAGTTAGGTGAGCATTCACTTGGTTTCAGTATGGACTTACTGCATGCACAACTGCTCATGTTGAAGACTGTCATCCCTGAAGAAAATATCAGTGGAGTTGTTCATATAGCAAGAAAACTGAAGAACGAACCAGCAGTGTTGCAAATATTGCTGGGAGAAGTTAAAAAAAATTTATAATGTTCATCCTTACTGTACCAGCCTCTGAAACTTCTTTGCGAGCAAATATGTTACAAGAAAGACTTAATCGCTTATTAGTTGCTCAAATTCATGGCTCAAACTTATCTTCACTTCAACTGCATGACATCTTAATAGTGTGTGTTTCTAGGACATCAGCGAAAGTCAACATTCGGCAATAGCAAGGTTTCTTAATAATTTATTTCAGATAATTTGAAAATTTTTAGATAAAAGACTGGTATAGTTTTCTAATTTATTGAATGTTTTCTATTTTATATGTGCTGAATTGTTTGAGACTGTGCCATAGTTTGTTAGTAAGTTATTCCTTGTATAATATACCTAGTCCATCCTGCATTAATTTAGGTTTGGAGTTTTGTAATGATGAAATATGTTTTCATGTGCCTGTTTTCTTGGTACCAAAATAATTTATAGTGAACATGTTCTGGGCTTAATAATTGCATGAGTTTAGTACTTCTATCAAAAGTAATTTTAACATAAAAAAGTAAGTACAGTATTAATATTTCAATTAGTGGTTTATTCCATGTTTCTTTATGAAAAACTGCTTAAGTAGCACTATATTTTGCACCTTGAAGTCCAATTTTTCCCAGGGGAGGACTCTAGAATCCCCGCTTTATTTTGGGGGGAATCATGCTAGTACGACCTGTGTGCCACCCCCCCCCCCTGGAAAATATTAGTAGTTCCTATGCCCCTAGTCAATAGCTTGCAGTTTACTACTAACTCTCTGCAGCTGTAGTATTTTTAGTTGTTCCACTGGCTGTGATAACGTCATTAGCCAATGTGCGAGTTCAGGGCACTGCACCCGTGATTGGCCGATAATTTGAGGGGTGGGCGGTGTCTTGTGAAACCTGCCTAGAGATGGCAGCACAGATCTCACTGCAGTTCACGAGAAACGTAAAAATTATTGAGAGAAAAAATTTACTTTCAATAAAAAAATTTATCTGTTGTATTATTTTCCTGACTCGCGCAACCAGGATGTTCGATCACCAGTTTGTGCCAGGTTAGTTTAAATGCATTCCACCTATTAGCTCGATAGCGTCACTCTTTTGACGCATGCGAACGTCATTCAACTGAAGCCCAATTCACAATGCGCAGTCGGCAGTCCGCCATCAGCTGTCGGAGACGTCACCACTCCACACCATTTGAAGACGTTTGTAGCAAACAGGATAACAGAGATCCAGCCCATTCTGCCTTACAGCACACGGAAACACGTCCCGTCGGAATGGAACCCCGCAGACGTGGGGTTTCTGAGGGGTCTCCCCGATCAGCTCCTGTTGAACTCTTGTTTGTTAACAGACCCACCACAGTTGAAGTGCTCTCAGGACACCTGGCCCCATTACAGCCATATTTCTCACGAAAGCATACCCGAGTTGAAGACATCTGTTTCAGCTGTGCTTATAGCAGACAGACCTGAATCTATCATATCTGAGGACACGCTAGGATTGATCAACAACTCATTGTCATTAGTCAAACTAACACACACAATGGTGTGCCCAAGCAGCATTTAAGGAGGATGACCATGTCAAGACCAAATTCCTGTCAACTGAAGAACTAAATAACGCTACCATGACCTTGGTTAAGTTTGTACAAGCTCATAGCTTCAAAGAAGAACTGGTTTCTCTCCAGAACAGTTGGCAGTGTTCCAAGGCAATTCCATCACTGCTACCCTTCATCGATTCAAGGGGAGTCATCAGGGTGGGCGAAAGGCTGCATTGTTCATCCCTACCAGAGCCTGCAAAGAACCCTATCCTACTGCCCAAGGATACTTGTTTGTCCAAGCTGATTGTCGTCCAGTTTCATGTCAACAATTTACACTCAGGACCTTCCACAACTTTGTATCTTGTCGGTACAGAGTACTGGATCATGTCTGCATGCTCTCTGGTGCGAAACCTGATTCACAAATGCATGTTTCAAAGCCAGACCAGTAGCGGATACTCCAGTAATGGGCACGTTACCAAAGGCACGATTCACCCAGGTTCGACCATTTCGTTCTGTTAGAGTGAATTTTGGAGGACCCTTCCAAGCTACACCGGTGCGGACTCTAGAGAGGATGGTATTCAAGGTCTACATGTGTTTGTGTGTATGACCAACGAGACAGTACATTTAGAGCTCTAACAGATCTGTCGTCTACAGCTTTCATGGCTGCATTTAAGCGATTCACATCACCAAGAGGGATGCCTACTGACATATACTCTGATAATGGCACTAATTTCGTCGGAGCCCATAACCAACTGAAGGAAGAGTTGTTCTCAGCAAAGAATAAACATGAGTCCAGGAAGGGTCAAAATGGCACTTCAATCTTCAGGCAAGTCCAAACTTTGGGGGTTTGTGGGAAGCTGCAATCAAGAGTGCCAAGCAGCATCTGTACCGAGTACGTAGTAGGCACTCAGTTACTGACCTTCGAGAAGCTTTCAACATTGTTCGCCCAAATTTCAGCAGTATTGAATTCACAACCCTTTAGCACTCTCTCAACAGACCCTAGGGAATATAATGTTCTGACTCCACGCCACTTTTTAGTGGGTAATCCCTTGGTTGCGGTACTAGACCAGAATTTGAATGACATATCATTGAATCGCCTCGATCGTTGGCAAATGATTACACAATTTCACCATGTAATGTGGAAGAGATGGAGCATGGAGTGTTTGCACAATCTCCAACAACGTACCAAATGGACACAACCAGTTGCTGACACTTGCATCAACCAGCTGGTGCTGCTGAAGGATCCCTTACTACCACCACTTCAGTGGAAGATGGCAAGTGTCAGCATTACATCTTGGCAAGGACGGCGTTGTTACCCTTAGAAAACCTAGCGGCGAGTGTGTGCGACCTGTCTGCAAGATTTGTCCACTTCCTACAGATTAGCACTTTTAGTGCAAATCAAACTCTTATTTCCATCGTGCTTTACATAGGTGTTAAGCCATTGGCATAATTTATGAACTTGAAAGTAACTATTTTCGGTGGGCGGTATGTTCCGTCGTGCATTGTAAACAAACTTTGTTTCTGTGATTGTGGTGACTTCTACATGTTTGGTTTGGCAACACTGGAACTGATGTTGCAAAATAAAACAAAACAAACAAAAAAAAAATTATGCAATCATGGCAGTGTGTAGTGGTTTGTAATCTTATGTGCTCGACATAGTCCATTAAGTTTTATTTGTAGTAAAACATTCTTCAGTCCTTAAAAAAATCCTAAAAAACTTAAAGCCTTAAAAAAAAGCCTTTAAAATATAAGTCCTTATTTTCCACTGTACCAAGGGAGTACCAACCATGCTTAACAATCACTTGCAGAAAGCTGTATTCGAAAAGTTATTAGCCATTAAACTATAAGCAAAGCCAACACTGCACGCAGAGCACTGTACGTTGACAAAAATGTGATATGCATAGCATTTACAAATACTACTGTACCGTAACTAATGAACAGTAACTTTAAAAAGGAAAATTAAACACTAGTGGATTTTTATCAGTTTTTATTTTGCATTTTTTTTGGGTGTGTTGGCAAGTTTAGCACAACACAATTTTTAGTTTCAAATATTTTACCATTTTTTTTATCAGAAATTTCTTTACAACAAAACTTTACAAGCATACCATTACTATTTTGGATACTGCTACTACCATAATAGTACAGAAACTAATTTTTTTCTTTATATTATTTACACACTTTGTACTTTTAACAAAAAGGGATACAATTTTTTCACGGTATATCATACAAATTTGTATCGCTATATATTTTTCACGTTTTACCGCACACAAGTATAAATACAGTAATGTCATTGCTTTTTGATTGTTACAAATTACACTGCTGCAGTAATATACATAATATTTTTATCTCATTACTCTCACGAGTAACTTGGAACTCTTGAACATGGAAATAAAAATTATGATTAGCCAGGTAAAATAAACAAAATTAGAGTAAACAAAACGTAATGCAGCAGTAAACATTAAAATGTTCTAATGCAGTCTTAACATAAAATTTCACTTCTAAAAAAATGTACAACTACTATACTAGACAGTTCAGAAGATCAGGACAACATTCTTATAAGTGCGCTCGAGTTATCACATGTAAACCCAACAAGTAATCATTCACACAAATAATTTACAACAAGTACTCAACAAACACATCACAATCAACACTATACACTTTATAATATTGCTGTACTAAATATTGCAAAATATATGGCAAATCATGTATACATAATAAGAGCATGGGCACATGTTCCAGAATAGTCAATTCTGTCAGAGATTTGTTTAGAACATGCTACTCCACACACAGTACATTGT
Source organism: Medauroidea extradentata (assembly GCA_003012365.1). Taxonomy (NCBI): domain Eukaryota; kingdom Metazoa; phylum Arthropoda; class Insecta; order Phasmatodea; family Phasmatidae; genus Medauroidea; species Medauroidea extradentata. Next base: position 21,997 of record PNEQ01003464.1, on the reverse strand, counting down.
ATCACATAATTGGTTCACTTTTGTATGGACAGCACAGTTGAAGTGCGAAACCACCAGTCATAACAAAGTTCTGTGGCAAGTTAGATAACTAAGTACAGTCACGTCTATTGTGCGCTGTTGCAGAAACGTTCGAATTTTTCACCGTACCTATCTACACAAATGCTCACAAAACTGAAAACTAACTTTACAAATTCACATTATACTACGTTCCTTGACAACATCTGTACAAAACTTGACTGTGCACAGGCAGTAGCAACTTTAACCAGCTGCAAGCAAGTATGGAGGTCTCGTGCTACCATAAAGTCCTCAAAAAGGTTCCATATTTTAACTAACACAACAAAAACTAAACAGTACATATTAAAACAATTTAATAATTATTGCTGATCAAATACAATTTCTCAAAAATATCTGACAATATATTTAAATATAAGTACTATGGTACTTTTTAACACTTAGTACGGTATATTGCGATCCCTAGGATACCTACTATTTCATGGTGAAATAACTCTTAACTTGAACACCACACAAGACCAAGGATAACATCACATAACAAAACTATTAACACCAGCACTGTTTACAAGGTTATAAAAATTTTACTAATGCAGAAAACTGAAGGGCATAAAAAGTATTTCTAAAGCTATGAACTCTCTTACACATACTGTAGGGAACAGCACAGTAACAAAAACAAGGGTCTCACAAACTGAAAGGCCAATTATTTTTCAAACCATTAGCTAATTCTAAATAATTATGTAGTACTTCAAAACCACTGAGCCAGCAAAGTAGCATAGCTCCATGAAAAGAAACTAAAAAATATATATCCAACTAAGGTACTGTACAACAAATAAAACATTAAATGTAGACAATCTGTAAAACAAAATACTGTACTGCAACATTTTTATTATTGTCTCTTACAGAAGGCATAAAACACATGCACCGTAACAATACACAAACCACCCACTCATGTCTAAACGTATACATATGCACTGTGTGTTACAATGTGAAAATATGCAACAGTAGAATCCTGTTATGTTTCTAAAAGAATCCAAGTTATAAATACGAAAACATTACATGAGGGCAATTCCCTATTATAAAGCAGTTTTAGAGGCCAAATTTAAGTAACCACATAACAAGAAAAGCATTATAAGTGGGAAAATTACAACAGGGTTCTACTACACGCACTAATTAAACCTCCAAAATTGTAGTGAAAGTTCTGATGATTGAAATTTCAGATGAATAAATTACAGTTGATTTACTTAACAGGGAAAAGAATTAAGTTACAGAAAAAGGGACAGTTAAGAAACTACCTACATTTCAACTGATAACACACTAAAAATGGTTCACAGGTCACAGGCCACAGCAATAAAGCAAGACCACATAAGTGAACATGGTTTATTGTTTAAATTTGTAAATATGGGGGAGAAAAAAAAACTGTATATAGGAACTTAAGTACAAAACATTAAGCAGAAATTTTTTTTTATTAAAACTATAAGTCACGTGAAGTTTGGGAAACAGAACATAAATGGTTGACAGGTAACTTTCTATTAAATCTCGCAAATCAACATTATATTGAAATACACGTACTACACAAAAAATTAGCTACATGCTGGAAATAATTTATACTGTACTTAGCTTTCCTGTTCAAAAAAATAAAATAATGAACATTGTTCAAAAATGTTTTTATCCCTTAAAAGAACGAGCATCTCTACATCCAACAGCAAATTCGAAAGGTATTTCAATAACCAATATGCTGAATTATTTCCTAAAATATTTTTTTCCCCGCTACTAAAACTTACAATGACTATAAAAAGAAGTAACAGTAATTTTAAATTATTCTTTCACACACAAAGAACAGTAATATGCTGCCATCAAACTGACAACTGTTCACTGAAAATACTTTACAACAGTGTTTGTTTTTTTGTGTCAACGAGAGAGATATTACATACCACTTGTAATAGATGTACTGGTTAAGTTACGGAAAATAAATGTGGCATACTCCAAACACCACTGTATGTAATTGGCAATAGAATTACAAAACTGTAAAGCAATTAAACACTATAACATCTTGTTTCCATGCGGAATCATCTGCCAGGTCTAGGGCCCCAAAAAAACTACTGGTTAGCCTGTTCCGTTTAGTAATTTCCAAAACGGCCAAAAATATGGTTGGACTCGACGCTACATGGATTTTAAATTTGATCTGCAAAACAAAAGTTGCCATATTAGTTTAAAATATCACAGTTGAACTAAAAACACAGAATTAGAATGGAAGTCCACTTTGCTTTTTTAGTGGTTTTTAAATGTATACAATCCGTTGACCAGTCAAGCACTGTAGTTGGAAATGAACAAGAAAATGCCACAAACATTGAGATTTTATGTAAAAAGTGAGGAGTGCATTCTTTATCACATTACTGTACATACATACACATTACCAGATTTCTTTGTAATTACTGTATAGTAATTCATATTACTTTACTGACATATATTTAAAGTATGTGGGGTTATGTTGAACTTATTTTCGTATAATGCTGGAGGCGATTAAATATGGATGTAATCAGCACTGAGAAACTTTACTTCACACAGGGCCATATCTATGAACAGCTTTCAAAAGCGCTGTTAGCAGATATTCAACTACTCGCAACCTATAAATGACTTTCAGGAGCTTGTCAGCTGAAAGCGCTTCCACATCCACTTGAAGTGTAAATATGGCAACACAGCACCATTTTTCTTCCTTTGGATAGTACCCTACAATTTTCAATCGTCTTTGCTGACATTTCATGTTTGTTGTTCATTTCTGAGATAATATCTTTGGATTTCGGTTAGGTATGTAAGCAATGGTTTTTGTGAAGGTTAAACACGGTTAAAGTAGTATTTGCGAGGGATTTTTTCATAGAGCATAATATTGTGTTTAAACATGGAGAACACTACAGTTATTATAAATGCTTACAAAACAATGTTTGTGTTATTCAGTAAAGAAATACATAAAATGGAAAATAAAAAACCAACTGTGGAATACCGGTAACATGTCACATGAGTGACTTGACGAAAGTACAAGAACAGTTTTAATTTAATTATTTTTTACAGCTGACATAACTATCGTAAGAAACTAACAAAGATATTAAGATCATAAAAATGTTAGATAAAATGTATACTGTACATACAAAACCATTTTCGTTAAAATGTGTTTACCGTCATTTTCGTACAATGCTGATTCTTTCTACGCAAAATTTTCTCTTCATTCTAAAACAAAGGTACAAAAATTGCAAACATATACACTAGAAGTGCAGTAACAATTTTGGTTTGTGAAAAGTCCCACCTTGTAGCAAACCTTCCATGCAACATTGCATACACTTTAAACAGATCTGGTATACTTAACAGTAGCTTCTGTTCATAGAAAACTTTCATACACGTAATTCCTAAACTCGATCCAATCAACAATATTTTTAAAAATATTGTATTGCCTATGTGACAAGTACTGTTTGACACATTATTCCAGAGAAGACTGAAATCTGCCGCCATTGTTACAAAAACACAAAGAAAACAGCTGAACAGGATTTTAAATCACCATCTGACCACATTAACATGAAAGTGGATGGCTCCTTACTTCCAGACAGTTAACCAACCAACAAAAAATGGTTTACAGTGTGTGTTTCGGCCTGAACAGATTTTCGGTGATTGGATAACAACTGAAAGCCATTTATAAATACGGCCCTCAATGTACAAGCATGTGAAGGACAGCATTGTCTCCGGTCACGTGTGGTCAGTAACAATAGGTGCATGACCACACATGAGTAATTAATAAAGTCACTGTTACAGAAAAATTAAACAATTTTTACAATACCATTTCCTTTGTTTCAGTTAATTGTTTAAAGGTATCTACAGTGAAATAAGTGTACACCATGGCAAATTATGTACATTACAATTTATGTTACATTTTAGAGTTAGAGGAGGGGGTGGGTGTTTTTTAGTGTGTATTTTTTAATACAAAATTTTGAGGTATTTTTGAAATTTCCTAAAACCCTGCTCATTAAATCACTGTTTTAGTTATTTCTGAGTACCGTAATACATTGATGACCCACTGTAGGTCTACAACATGACCGAAGATGCACCACTGAGCATAACCATTACAAGTTTTGCCAAACCTATGGTGGAAGAAAATGCCATTTAACATACGGTACGTGAAATAATATGAATGAATCATTGAAACCCAATCTCTGATGACAAAGTTGTTTAACATTCCTTATCAAATTTTTACATGTACAAGATTATATTAGTTCGAATGTAAGATGGCAGCGAGTACAAGATGACTCAATTTTTATTTAAGTTCCGAAAAAAAACTTTCTGACAAGTACAAATTCCGTAAAGTATTTCTGTGACTATAAGCCACTGATGATTATAACCAGAACCTCAAATGTTTAAACATTTTAGTGGGAAAACCTATTTTTATTACTTTTTCAGTTTTTTAGATCATATTATATTTAGTTAACATTTCAGGTTTACAAAATACAATTTTGTACAAAGATTCAAACTGACAGGGCTTCCATACGCAAGAAAGTTTTTGCACTGTACTTTGGCTAGGCCGGTTGCTGCTATGGTAAGTGGTTTGCCGCGCATTCTGTTACAAGATGAAGTACGTGATCGCCCGCCTGCACCTCCCCCCGTGGTGTGCTAATCGCCAGGCTGCCTACCGCCAGCATGCACTGTTGCCAGATTCAGTCGCTCCGCACCATTGTCATTCCACAGCACAACCACAGTCGATACAGTTAGTCTAAGTACTGGAGCTGGCACTGTTAGCGTGCACTTACAATTTCTATATACAAACTATGTGGCACAGCAAATCAGCCTCAGTCTTTGCATTTTGATATTTTTATTGTGAATTGTTACTTTTTAATACCAGTGTTACCACTAAACTATATTTTGTTATGCAAGCAGATTAGGTATGTTGCTTTTTTAAACAGTCTTAATTTTTTATAATGTTTATGGAGCTACTGTTTGTACCAACAGAAAATATTATTATGCTGGTTTTAACTATTTTTGGTGTTGCACTGTGTTTACATATTGGTTGGTATGCAACACGGCCACCACCAAGACTAAATTACTGTTGATATAGCTTTATGTATCATAAATGAATTGCTTGGAATATTAATGTAGGTAAATCTTATGTGTAAAATAATCAGTTTACACAAACTTTAACTTCACTTACGAAAACCAGATGTGTGGCTTATAACTACGTAAAAAGAGCGCAAACATACTTTTTCCTAGAATTTAAACAAAATTTGCAGTTTCACTTATACTGGATGAGGGGGGAACTGTGTGGCTTTAGTGAAAGCCTTGTCTAATTTCTGCTGTCTATAACATAGGGTTCACATTCAAGCAGATACTGTACTACCTAATTTTGTCATACCTATACAGATTATACCAGACAGTTACCAGCAGTGACTATTCCCCCAAGAGTGTTAAAACGAAAAGCAAATCTGCCAAAACAAACTTTATTGAAATGTTATATGTTCAGGCTGATTAACACAGCAAAAAATTATAACTCTGATATGTCTCAACAAAGGTGACAGATGAAAAGACTTTCTCTTCTAACTTGCAAATGTAATGAATACAACAACAAAACTAAGTTCTTTACATTGCAAACACTTTATAGAAGGAAAGGAATTGGTATCATGCTGAAAAACATACATGTACAGTATTTATAATGTAAACTATCAAGGAAAAAAAAAAGTTCTCATGCTGCAAATACGAGTATGGTGTTTAAAAACTTAAATTCCACACCTTGCATACATTGCATTGTACTGCCAATAAACACCGCCTTAAAGAACATACAAAAAATAATGATGACTATCAGCCACTCTGTTTATAATTATTCTTCAAACTGTCAACATTTAAAAAAATTTAATACAAAGAAGAGAGGAAAACAACTACAGTGAAAGTAAAGTTTATATTTTACAATTAAAAATGTTATATCAACTAAGAAATGCTATACTACATACGGTACATAATTAGAGTAGTCTTACAAGTGGTAGATGATTGGGTGGTGGTTTTGTGCTGTGTGTACAGTGAAATCTCATTATGAAACTACCACAGTTTAAAATATTTTTCATGATAAATTATATCTGCTGAAACTCCTACAGAGAAGTTGCTATTTAATAACATTTTAATATAACGTATTTTCAGTAAAAAATGCAATTTTAAGATATCTTAATGTACTTAGTACGTAATGAGATTTCACTGATGTACATGTGCAGATGTCTATGCAAGTGCAAACACAAGCACAAGGGTTTAAACACTTTTATCATCATTAAATACCACATTTACTCACAAAATAAGTAACATGTTTTTTACCAAATTTTTGACAAAAACTGGGATGCTGTCATTACAAGGTATTTGCAGAAAAAAATTATTTTGTTTAGAATTTTTTGTGTAACAGCTACAGTAAACGTACATATTTATAGGAAATTTCTTACCGACTTCACGTAACACGACATAACATTGCAAGAAAACAAAAAAATACAAGAATATATATGTAAGCACTACAAATACATGATATGCCTGCAAAAGCAGTGTTTGTGTACGAGAGGTGGTATTTTGTATGATTGCCAAACTGTTTAATTTATGATTCATAATTACACCATTAAATTACCACACATACTGAACCTAAAATTGGAAACTATAAAAGTAACAAACCAATCATAAGCAAACAACAAAATGTGAGCATTGTTGATCACACAAGAGCCATGTGAAACTAATTACATTCATGTTAAAGGGCCTACATACTTTAGCACAGCTAAGCAAACATACCACACACATACTATTTGTGTGCTTGCAAGTCTTAACAATAAATAACGTAATTGCAAAGTTACGACCAAATAATCACAGTGGTTGTTAACAAGGCAGTCTAGAATGGCACAAACTGCCAGCCTCCAGAAGAAAATTCTCACGTGACTTCAGCAATGTGATATGAATGGGGGAAGACAGTATTCGTGCTGTGCCAAGCATAAGGTTTTCTAACTACATACCATGCACTCTCACGCAGCACTAATCTTGGAGCACACAACCGATACTCTTGCAACTCGCAAACTTTCATTTCCGAGATACATTTCGAGAGTGCTTCACCAGTTGTTTACATGGTGCATGCATGCCCCATTAGCAAAAAGTGAACGGTACACCCACAAGCTGGCATTTTTCTATCAACGGAAAGAAAAGTGGGGACATCATGTAAGTAAATACGATTGATTTGCAGAACGCATTTATCTATAGAAAACTACTGTGCAAAAATTCCCGTGCCCCGCTCCCCTCCCAAGACAAAAGTTGATCAGACAATAAGATCAGCACAAAAGGTATAAAAATACCACAACACAGCATGATGTGATATAACAATCAATCACCAACTCGAAGGAAAAACAAGATAAAAAGAGTAAAACTCATTCCAGAGAATATGACAAAGTAGTACACAAAAAGAGTATCACACTGTAGCTTACTTATAAAAAAGAAACTGCTCCATGGAACCGAATTAAGTGGAAACAGATCACAGATACCCTAAGGAGAATGAGTCCGAAATGTAAGTGAGAGAGTACGAGAAGCACAAGATGTTTCTGCACAAAGGTGATACAGCAATAACATGCACTGGCTGATTAGTTTCTGCTCATACACTTACTGTAGAAAGAATTTTGACCGAAAACTCAGCAGAGAACAAGATTAACAAGCTCACACACATTTACAATAAGATGAAATGACACTATAATAAAGGGCTACAATACAGCAACAATTTTATAAAAAAAAAAGCCTTTAATCTTTACTTGTGTGTACCGGCATCTGTATCGTTAACCATCATGTACAAGTTAAGTATAACACTGAAAACAGGAAGTTACTAGAAAAATTTTGTCCACAATTGTAAGTATTTTTAAACTAATGAAAATCCACATACACACAGCCACAAGATTTGAAATAACCCTACACTAAACTGAAATAAGTGGACATGTGAATGAATAGTTCTTTACTCTAGTGCATAGTACTATACATCTTTGAGCATGGTCCACAAATAATATAAACACTCCCACTTGGTCACTATCTTTAACCTTGCCCTTTCACCTACTTGTGTAAGGCAGGCCAGCAACAGCCAGACACAAGATATTTTTTTGCGATACGTTGGATAATTGGTTCAAATATGGTGCACAATACATGAAAATTAAACTGGTAAGTGCAGTGATAAGACAATTGATATGCGAAAGCAAATGAAAAAGAAGCTAGAGAAAGAGATGATATGACAAAAGGGGACATGACAAGTCACATTCTTCACTATCTGATGGAATGCTACACCATTACCACTTTTCAGCAGACTGTGGCCAGCTGGCACAACTACACAATCAACTACAAATTATTTAATAGTTTGACGTTGCAGTTGTATTGCTGTTGCAATGCTGGCTGACCACACTGACAAGAGGCCCACCAAAGTACAGTATTTAAGAAGATCTAATATAGAAAATGGCAAATGTGACTAAACTAATAAATCCAAGGTGTATAGAATCACTCACACATGTCAGTGGCACAGATTTCTAAACTGCACACATTTATCACATGCGGGCCCCGAGCAGGTATCAGCGGGAAATGTCTACTACGCACTCGAAAAATAATCTCCCCTCTACTGTTAAACCAGTCTATCAGCTGAACTTAAAAATGGATGATTTACAAATACTGTAACAAAATTTGCAGCCTGAAATTTGCTTTCAATATAATTTTTTTCCCCAAGTATAATACTTATGATGTATACACTAACCTAAACTATTTAAAAGCAATCTTTTTGTTAAAATGTTTATTATTCCTATTAGCATTTAACTCATACCGGTTGTAATAACAATAATTCACTGTCTTACAGTTTTAACTGCTGAATTAATCATTTTGTAATCCAACTGCTCTTGAGCAGTGTGTGCCTAAATAAACTAACAGGTAAATTTTTGTTCTTCGCAAGGTCACAAACTGTAGGTGTAACTCAGTGAATGACGTTATAGTATCTCCCTTTGTTTTCATAAAAATTGAAGGTGATATGAAACTTACTTTGAATTTTGTGTACTTTTAACTCTAAACTCCACCCGCAGAAACTCACCCACATATATTCAAACTTAGATGGCAATAGTCTATGTAACATATTATGTGTCATAAGTATTTGTTTGAAAAATTTATTCAGTTTTTGGAAGAACTCATGCCTAAAAACAACAAATAAAATAGTTACATGTACTTTCCCACAATAACAGCTTTATCACACTAAACAACAACATACTGACATATTATGATAAAACTACAGTAAAATCCTCTGAAGTAGCTTCTGAAAGAACTGAAAAATTTAAACTTTTTAACAGGAATAACTTGAAAGGGTCAAATTACAATTTTATTCAGAGACATGGTGAAAATTATTCTAACCTATTAAAGGGGAAAACTTAGCTCTACCATGGTAACTAAGCGTTTCCGGACATATGTCCATGTCACATATTTTCTTTCTTTGTATGTGTTAAATGTTTCCTGAAAGTCATACTTGGCCGGGAACTTCTTAAGGGTGTTAAAGTGTGATAAAATCACAATTTTGTATTTATATGAAATAATGTTAGTTTCGTAGACAATGAGTACAGTTTTCTCTTACGAAACAATTTTAACTCGCATAGTTTTCTCATAACGGTGCGTCAAAGTCAAAATTGGCATGTTCTGCCAATTGACTTACGTAAGTGAAATACCGTAAGTCTCAGTGAAATAACATGCCACGGACTATGTAATAAAACATTTTTAAAAAATCCCTTGTACTACCGGTATATTTGTATTTAAAAAATTGCTGAGTTTTCAACTTTTCTCCTGTAATTTTCTGATTTTTTTAATAATCAAAATATTATGTTATGGTCTTTTAAATACTTTACTGCATAGCTTATGGGATGTAATATCACAGTGAATTATTTTATTCAAGTAGGTCTGTTGATTTTCACTATTTGCATGGCAGCAGAACAAACAAATTTTGATTTTGTTGCACCGTTATGAGAAAACTATTAAAGCTAATAGTGTTTTGTAAGAGGAAACTGTCCTCAAGTATTGTCTACAAAGCTAACACTATTTCATAAAGATATAAAATTATGATTTTATTGCACTTTAACACCCTTAAGGCGTTTCACTGTATTAAAACATTCCAAGTCAAATTCAAGCCACCATGTTCTGAAATGTATAAAGTATAACTCTGATTTAACAAAACGTTAAAGTTCGCGAAAATAGTCGCTAAATTGATTTTTTTTCTGTTAAAACTGAGTTCGTGAAATAGAGGTTCTACTGTAGAACCAAAAATTTTAAACAGGTCCAATGAAAACCTATTAAGGACGCAACCTGCCTGAATCTGTTTTCCGTATTAGAGGCTCGGAAACAAAGAAACAGACAGTACGAGCCACTCTTAATGCACGTGCCAGAGTCCCATCGCGCTCATGAACAAGATGCTAAACTGGCCAAGTGTTTCCATCAAATCACTGGAACTGTATGACTATAAGCGGTGACCTATTACTTTATGCCAGAAAGTCTGTATGAAAGTACACTGCACATCCACTAAATAGTTTTGTATCAACCTGAGCAGTAGATTTTGTGATATAGCTATGCGAAAAGACAGTTTTTAGAACATGCTTGGAGTTCCGGAATAGTATTTCTGATGCCCGTGACTTTTTGCAAGTACTGTACATACTGTACTTTATATGCTTCTCTGAAAAGTGTTTTCTTTGCTGGCATATAATGAGGCATCGCGCATAATAAGATTGGTACTTTTTAATCCTCACAAATTAGAAAAAAAATTTGTATCGCAATCTAATGCAAATGGTGTAAGGTTCAACGCTCATGGTTACAAAAGATTCAATACTATCTATCCTCTTTTCACCAAAATTTTTTAACATTACGATTAGTAATTAAATTGCAAACAGTTTACCGCTGCAACTCCTCATGTCAGCAGCACACTTTACTGAGTGTTGGCGCATGCACAGACACCCCTTTGGTCCAGACATAGTCGACTGAAGAGAGGAATGTAGCCGACGTGGTTCTATTTGTTGGGCAGCAAGCACTTTTGCCAGCTACTAGTCATCTGACATCACCAGAATCACTTTGTCACGCTGTTGTAGCACAAAAAATGTGCTAATTACGTCACTTTTTCTTCCACTTCTGGATATTTTAACAGTGCGTTACATGAAAACCACTTAGTTTTACCCATTGCTCTAGAAACTCTCAAAAAATTACCCAGAAACTGTAAATATCACACTCATGCACATCAGGATTAAACTGGTACAGTGTCACTCAGCCTGAGCTGAAAAACACCAGGCCAGCCATTCTAAAAATAGCTTTGCCTTCCTCATTTCAACTCACTAGTAGACCACCTACTCCCCCACTCTTCCAGGAAGCAACCTATAGCCAGATATCACATTGCAGTCACTGTAAGAACACCTAGCCCAAAAATATCATGTAGACTACTGTTCTTAAACTACCATTAAAATTAGCATAAAATTCTTGCATTATACTCCAGCAAATATGGTAGTTATCACTTAAAAATTTTTATTCATATTTAAAAGGTTTAAAAGTTTGTATAGTATCTACACATATAAAAACATGCACTTTGATTCTTCAGAAATGTTCATGAATTAAAGTATAAATTTTTCAGTCGTTGCTGAACTAACTTAACAGAATTTTACTGTAAAAACTACAATGAAAAATAACAAAACCATGGTATTAGACAACCGTAGGAGCAAACCTAAACATCCATAGTCCCAAGTGACAGGCAATACACTGTGCAAGTTTAGTTAGTACTGTATCTAAACATGTAAGTTAATGTACACCATTATAATTATGCAAAAATATTTTATTCACATTCAAAATACTGCACTTTAAAATATTTCTTTACACTGCCAACATCCCAACTGTATTCTTTACAGATATACACAATAATATGATAAGAGTATAAATAGTCTTTGAATTCAAAGATTCTGTTTTGAAAGCTCCTGTATCTTGTAATTTCGTTCTTTGGTTCAAATACATGTAAAATAAAGGTTAAACGTACATTCAGAACCAATTCTAAAAATAGTATGTTCTTGCAAGATGATTAACTGCAAGACTAAGTAATTTAAAAACTACCTGATTTGTAAAAAAAGAAAACCTACTTCAGCCTATCAAAAATTTAAAAATTGTAATATTCTCTAAATGACTTAGGTTTCCCAATGCACGACTATCAAATATGACCTCCATATGACCAACAGCTATCACTGCACACAGTCTACATACCGACTGTGGAATCCACATTTTCATTATTAAATCTGAGGGGTTTTTTTATGTGTGTATTAAAGACTATTACATTACAATCAACAGCAATCACAAAAAAAAAAAAAAAAAAAATACAAACAATTTTGTTCACAAAATACAACCTGACAAGAAAAAAATCTATGTTAAATGGAATTCCTCAAAATATACAAGTTGTAATAAAATAAAACTTAGCAAAATGTTATACAAACGCCTTCTTTTTAAATATTTAATATGAAATGAAACATAGATCTTGCAATAGTGATCAGCAAATACTGAACCCACATAACTTTTCTAGAGCATTAATATGGCAGCAATTTCTCTCTGAAGCCACCTTGCACAAGGGAAGGAGGGGGAAAGTTTCAAACAATTCTGGCAAATAAAACTACCATTCTCTTTGTATAATAAGTACAAAGAAAACTTCCAGCCACAAAAAACTGGTTTTAAACCTACCATACACTTTAAATAAATTTGTACTTTTCAGATGACTTTCTGTTTGCAGAAGCAGAATCTCCAAGGCTTCAGTCAAATTAGCTGTTGGGAAGGCCAAGGTACACCCAACATCATCGCACGTTGAAGTTCTTGCGGCGTTTTGCAGGTTGTCCTCTGAGTCCCTTCTGGTTGATTACAATGTAGGAGTTCTGCATCTCCATGTTGCCACCCCCTTGTATAGACTGGTGAGAAGGATAGTTATTTCGAGGAGGTTGGTGTGCAACTGCAAACATATATAAACAGTTTTTTAAGAAAATATACACTGTACTTTTCTCTATACATTACAGATTATTGTACTGTCCCAATTTTCGAAACTGCAGTATAGTAGGGCTCTGATTTTACAAAATGTCATGTTTCTTAAGTATGACCAGAAAAATTGAAAACCTTAACACACTGAATTCAAACACGAGTCTATTGTCTACAAGTACATACATTTAATTCAGTGGAATTACAACAGTTTTGTAACAGTATTTTTTTTTTATTTCAATTATTTCCATAGTGATTTTATCATAAACCCATTTCCAAGTATTTTTTATGGGTTCACAAAAATTACTTTGTAAAATTTTTCTAAGTTTGTAAAATTCTTGTCAAAAAAAATTCAGGGTTGTACAGAGTGTACAATTTAATTTTACTTCACAAACATCTGTGAAAGCTTTACAGAAAGGGGAAGGAAAAGAAAAACACCTTACATTTAAAACTGTAAATGTAATGTCACTTTTAGTGTAGAGATAAATTTAATCTGTTTCATTTATTTTAAATTTATTTGAACTGGAATTCCTGATACCTTTCTACAAAAGCAAATTATGGGATATACGGTAATTAATATTTGAAATACATATGTAATATGTTCACAAAAGAATATACGTACATGCAATGACACGGCTTTGTACAAAAAGATGTAAAATCTCTTCCAGTTCACGTTCAGCATATTCTGAGGTGAGTGGGCATAGACAACTTCCTGCTAAGATGAAACTCAGCAGCAGCACTCACAAATGAAACATTATCTGTAAACTAGGGGTGTGCCAATATTCAAAATTTCGAACATTTTCAGAATAGTAAATGTGTATTAATCGAATTCGAAAAACGAATACCAGATTCCCAAATTTCAAAGTATTCGAGCAATTTCGAATAATGAATTTTAAAAAAATTTCTTTAAATAATCTGAGCATATAACAAGGATATTTCTACGTACAAGCAAAATATAATTTACGCACTTTGATATTTTCACAGATATTTAAGGTTAAAATAAATACAAAGGAAAAGAACTGACATTCACTGATATTTGTAACATAAATATTTACATATTCACGTGTGGCCACGGCAGTAGAAGAACAGGTCTGGACACTCGCCTTGAAACTTGACCCCCTTGTTGTTTGGCTACAGTTCACCAAGTTACCGAAAGTGATGTGCTTTTTGGCACTGCAGTCAGGGCGATCGAGCCCAAACACCACCCACTTCACCACCACAAAGATAAACAATTTATCAAAATGTATTTTTATCAATTTATGAAATACTTTCTTCGCTCACAATCCTCAAGCATGGCTCCAACGATCTTTATTTACTTTATAATGTAAATACTAAAAAAAAGTGGGCGGAGTTTGAGCCCGACTGCCCTGACTACAGCGCCAATAAAGCACAACATTCTTGGTAACTTGGTGAACTGCAGCCAAACAAGGGGGTCAAGCAAATTACTTTGGTAGATAGGCGAGTGTCCAGACCTGTACTTCTACGACCATGCGTTTGGTTCACATTCGTGGCCATAGATATACTCATGCAGATACTTACTGTGCACTCGAAGCGTAGCGATACACGTTAATGGAACATTTTGATATATACAAGATGCGGCAGTGGTGCAGATCATGGCCGTGGTCTAGATTGCGGCAGCAAGCGAAAGTTCGACGTCAACTTAGTTACCGTGCATACATCTATGAAAAGGTGTTTCACGTCGTTTGTTTACGTTTAATGCTGCTTATTTACATAAATGTTTGCGGCAGGAAGTTAATAATTATTATTTTCGTTATGTAAAGAAACAGAAAATATTGTGGATCCTTACCAAAGTCGCAAAGAGTGTGAACACAAATTTAAGTAGCAAAAACGTCGGGAAACACAATTTTCAGCCTTTTGTGTAGTCTGTAATTCCGAATTTAATGTAACCAAAATGTGGATCCAAGGTATTTGTTGGGATTAAATTACGACGGTTCGTGCTAGAACTTTATGCACCGTTAATATTGTGACCACGCAGACATTTTTGTAATTAAGCAAGGCCTGAATGAAACAGTTAATGCAAGTGTCCTATGGGCAAACCATTTTTTTTATTACTGATACTCTAATTTGCTAATATTAGCGGATTGAAAATGTTAAAAATTTCTATACAACTACTCAACAAATGTTTCCAAATATGAAACATGAAGGAAGTTTCACTGTTATTTTACCAAAATTAGTTTGAACAGTGATGAGTCTCTCCACATATTAGCATTACGTTGTTTCCTGCACAGTTAAGATCAAATTTTTCGTAATAATTTACTACGTATTAATTTAGATTTCAAATTTCTGTACTAAGATTCTTCTAACAATATTACTGAAAAGTACTTTTTATTTTTATCTGTATGCATATAGACAAGTAAAGTCTATCAGCTGTGCCATCTGTAGTAAACATTTATGTACAAAAACAATTATGTATTTCTTACAAATATAACAAGAGAAGAAAACTGAGAATAAAAAGCAGAATATTGCAGTAAGAAGAGGTACAAAGTAGCAAAAACTATGTTTTAAGAATGTGCAAGGTTCTCAAGTAAAAACTGCTAAACTCTGATGCTTTTACTAAGAAAGCAAAGTGGATTTCTATACCTCCTTGTAAATGCAAGATTACGCATTGACAAATGTATACCTAATTTAAACAAACACTATTCGAAACACTAAAACCACCATTCGGACACCCCTACCGTAAACTATAAAAATCTGGAGCAATACCCGCAGGCACTGCAATCTGCATTTTGAGTAGCAGATATGAATTAATGGTAAATACATTAGACCCCCGATTTTACTAACCCTGGATTTTATAAAGGTAGCGATTTTACGAATATATTCTCTGGAGGCATAAAAAAATTGCAACAATTTAAAAAATGAATAAATAAAGAAAAGTTAAAGTTGTTGAAAAATGTGACAACGTACATCAGAGAGCAACGTTCGGTCGGTGAGCACTACTACGGTACACAGTTTGCCTACCTTTATTTCTTTATAATAAAGCGAAAGCTTACTCTTCCTAGATAACAAGGCCGTGACAGCTAGAGTTTTTAAGGGATTTGTGCCAGATTAGGGAACAAAAAACAACAAACACGTTACACTCCACCAGGTGGTAACTAACAAAATAAAGGTACAACATAATTATAATAAACCCAGAGGCACATTATTATTCACAAAAAACACAGGTGCAAGTCATCTGATATTGCACAAAAAACCAGATTTGGGTTCAGTTTATCACAAACAGTCAATCTAATGATTACGTCTGAACATGGCCCATTTAATAATCATCTCGCAAAAGGTGACCAAGAACACTACACTCCCTCAGCACGCCATCTGAACGATAAGGAAAAACACAATAACCCATAAACTTCAGAGCTAATCCCCACAAATTACCAAGTACCCTACAAAATGGTAACTCGTGCGACCCTTCCAAAACACAACCAAAGACATTTAACAATACCACGTTTGACGGCGAGCCGAGAGCAAAGAGCCAGTTAACAACCGTCGAGTAGGGCAAACGAAAGCGAAGTCCTGGCAGAGGAACATTAGACCAGGCTCGGCACACCGCCGAAGGAGGGGCAAGTAGGGGGCGTAAAAAGAAGGCAGACAACAGGAGGGGGAGGCCACACGAACTGCTCTGAAGACTCTTCCGAAGAAGCACGAAGGGATCCACGTGTCCAGATGATGTCTCCAGTCATTACGTCACAGCCTTTCACAAGCGGGCTGCCCTATGGTTTAAACTGACGGCTTGCCCTGAGTCCGTTCAGGGACACACACTGCAAAACCCCGGCACAGACTGTATCAGTGATGTAGGTGATTGACGCACGTTTACCTTTGTGTACGTACGAGTACTGCACCGAGGAGGGAGGGTGTGTGTGTGTGTGTGTGTGTGTGTGTGTGTGTGTGTGTGTGTGTGCGCGTGCGGATACTGTGAAGCTAAGTGAAGGCACGGCAAAGAAAGAAGAGGGTGCACATTATAAACACTACACATCAGCAGGGCTATCGTCTGCGACTGGGCAACAGGTAAAAACAGCATAACTGACTACGTCTGGACTCGTTAACGGTGCCTGTTTTGCATTAACACTATTCTTGCCGCACGCACACAATATCTGGGTGTGCCATCATTAAAAGGGCAAAAGTACCGAACACAGTAGGCCTACAGCACAAAGGCTTTCTTCAAACTACACTTAAGTTTTTTGATTCATTCTTTTGTTGCAAAGGATAATAGACCAACTTCGCAGCCTCCAAAAATATGTTATGTGCGTCACTAAATTTGGTTTCTTTTGATAAGAATCTTGTAAACCTTTTTGGTTTATTTTTCCACAAAATGCTATGAACATGAAGTCTACATGATCGCAACGCATTCATACTTGGAGTTTAATTATTTTGTGACACGGATTGTTCATATTGATTGTTCGTAAAAGTGATTTTAATCGGAAGAAATCAGTCTTGTGATATAAAGTTATATTTTAATGATAACTTGTCTTACTTTCCCGCAGAACGTTACGAAAACCGGGACCACAATATGCAATTTTAAAATTTGGTAAATGGGTGGGGGACAAAATTGGCCTCAATCGATTTTACGAAGGTAGCGATTTTACAAATGTCATAAATGGAACCGTCAGTATTCGTAAAACCAAGGATCTAGTGTATATCTATTAGGGTAATGTATGCATTTTTGGTTCCAAGAAATATGTTGCCTGTGTTCTACAACTCCCTCCTTCCCCACATCAGAATACGAGACATATCACACCACACAGATGCTGTAGACAATGAAACAAACCTATATTTTGTATTGTAAGGCACACACTTCAGACGACTGCCCTTAAGTACTTTCAAGACAACACACGTTTTAGAAATCCCCTATTAGGGCACGTCGAAGTGGGTTAAACCGGGGTTTTCAGGCTGCTATAGCGGAAAATATACTAGCCGAATACATGTGAAACCACTTAAGGGTAGTGCATTGGACTTTAGTAAAGTGATTTCGTAAATAAAACAATAGGGTCACAACTTAAAAGTCCCATAGGAAATTTGTTTTTTCGTGAAGATTGCATGCCTTAAGTGTAGGAGCGACGCACCATTGTATGGCCCATTCCATGTCGCCCTTAGCACCATACCTCACTCACACAAACACATGTGATGCGAAGTGGGCCCCTTAATATCCTACCCATCATTCTTAGCACTTTCCTACCCTTTGCGACCACTCTCTGAACTTGGCTTTTCCACCTAAGATTTTCATGTAGAACTACTCCTAGGTACTTATACTCGGATGCCTCGTCTATTTCCGGCCCAACTATAGACTTCCCTGCTCTTTAGCCTTTTCCTTGTAAACAGCACGAGTGTAGTATTTCTAACATTTATCTTAATTTTGTTTTCAAGTGTCCACAGCCTTATCCGTTCAAAATCTTCCTGTAACTTGTTTTCGTGTCTCACCACTGAATAGAGCACACAATCATCGGCAAATAATTGTATTCTGCCGGTAACCTCCAAACCCATATCATTAACCATTATGGTAAACAATATCGGACCTAGCTTTTTTATTAAATATCAAAATCAGTAAGATTTTAACTAATTATTGAAATTATTACAGTTACAAAATTAATTTTATTTAGTTATTTCTTTCCGTCTTGTAAAAAGTAGTTTCATAAGAAACTCTATTTCAAAGAATATGGTCGGAAAAAATGTTTAAATATCGGTTATAGTTTTCAATTTAAAAATTAATTCTCAAAATAACTCGAAACTAATAATATAGAATTAAATGTTGAAGGGTAAAAGAGTAAATAACTATTTTATGCCAAATAGAGCACTAAGTGTATTCCAGGGTACAGAGTGAGTGAGTGAGTGAGTGAGTGAGTGAGTGAGTGAGTGAGTGAGTGAGTGAGTGTGTGTGTGTGATAGTGTGTGTGAGAGAGAGAGTGTGTGTGAGAGAGTGTGTGTGTGATAGAGAGAGTGTGTGTATGGGTGAGTGTGTGTGCACACGCGTGCGTGTGTGTATACAGTAGAAACACTATGGATTGTTTTTCAAGGGACCAGAAGAAAAAAATGATGCATGCGGACCAACTATGCATGTGGACTTGCCTTTTTTTTGTACCTAACGTCGAAATCTGAAGTTGTACTTTATGTGCTGAGCTAACTGACAAGACAAAACATAAGAAAACTCTCTACAAGTTATTACTTATTACGCTAACGTAAATTATGGAGGAAAATAAAAAAAACGCGAACAGGAAATTAGGAAGATTACTATCATTATTTGTAAAGCCTTTTTAATTGAAATATTACGAATTTACGAGTGCAATCGTTAAATTACATTACAGTTACATAACCATATAAACATGCTGCACTAAAATGGAAATGATTTTAAAACCTGACTGTTTATAATAAAACATTTTCAAAAACATTTTGCAAATTTTAGGTTAAAGTTGCCGTTAACTGCGTTAAAAACAAAGGTAAGCGAAAGCATGTAATGTTTCCAACGTAAAAACAGCGATCGGTAGAGTTCGAGATAATCAATAGTGCTAGCGGTGGCAATTCTCTTCTTGCCGCCATCTTGAATTTATTGTGCCATGAGAACAAGCGTTACACGCGATCACGGTCATTCTCCTTTGGCTGCGATGTTTCTTCTGTGTTCCATTTCCAAACAAGTTTAGATGTCCTTTCTTCCTTCGTTATCTGTGACTCTGACATCACGTGTTTATATTATTTTCGGATGGCGAAAACTGTAAACAGCGGGAAAAATAACATTTTGATAATGTGATATACGAGAAAACTTAACAGTGTATTAGATTGTAAACAAACGGGACATGAAGAAAAAAATGCAAATCGCGGGAAAACGTAAATATCGGCTGGACATGTTTACTTTGTGGGCAGCCACGATTGTCTTTTACCGATCGCTAGAACTGTTGGTTTTAAATTTCCACTGTATGTTGAAATTAATATTAAAAAACGATCGATACGCCAGAATTTTGTCTGTGGGACAAGATATTTTGAGCTATGGATGCGGGAAAAACGATACTTACGAAAACGATGGATTGATGTGGACTCCTTAAACCTTGTTTTAATAGGAAAATTTTTGGGACCAACAAAAATAAACGATAGATACGGGAAAACAATGGAAACGAAAATGATGCATGATGCAAAGAGTTTCTACTGTGTGTGTGCATATATATATATATATCTGTTACTCTGATCGTGTATAGGTAGAAGCAAATGTTTTTGAATTCAACGATAGAGCGCCCTGGGCCTCTTTCTCAGACATGGTGACGCCTCGTTTACGCTTACCCGCATACCTCCCAGGACCACTTGTCTATCACGTACAGAGTGACTCTGAGCAAGGTCTCAAGTTATGATTTTATTACGGCTAGACAAGCCTGATTTTGCATGCGGCCCACCACCCGTGGTGTTTTTCATTTTCATTCTTTCAACTGCATAAACAGTTTACAGAGCGCAATTTTATTCCAAAGCAATGGATAAAAATTCAGAGGTGCTCGCTATACATGAAATGTAGAAAAAAATAAGGAAAAAATACGGTTGATTTGTAGTCGTATATTGACGGGTGTCAGGAGTTGGGAAAAAGACAGAGAAAAAGAGAGACAGAAAAAGAGAGAGAGAGAGAGAGAGAGAGAGAGAGAGAGAGAGAGAGTGTGTTGTGCAGGCACTCATGCATATATACATGCATGCACGCACGCACACACACATACACGCACTGGCAAGCAGCAAGTGATCCTAGCAGGTTGTTAATAGATAGCTGTGGAGAAGGGAGAGAAAAGCCCACCCCAACAGCTCTCCTCCACCCTCTCCGCCTTAACTCCTTAACCAGTGTGATGGTTATTTTTCCTCCTCTTTTCTCTTTGTTACCAGCAGTCACTCCTTTAAAAAAATCATTGATTTCTCCCTCTCCACTAGACTATTTTATCGTTGCCTCCTTCGTGCTGATTCACCTTCTCAGACTCCTGTGATTTTTTTACATACCAACAAGTCACATAAATTTTTTCCCCCTGGAATCTGTAGCGAAAATCGAGGTACATACTACAGTAAAACCCCGCTCCCGGCACTCGGATCATACGTACACTTCGCTCATGTGTACAGATTTTCGCGAACAATAAAAAAATTAAATTATTATGGAAAAAATAAAAATTTTAGTAACTGAAAATCAGTAGCAGATATCTATATAAAACGTCGTTATACGTCAAATAGGTATAAGCAGTATAGGCGTATGAGCTTAGCCCTCAAATAATATGTTTCACAATGAATACGGCAGAAAAAAATTGCAAAAATTAATTAAGAAACACCGCTGCAAACGTGCATGCCACACAGCGCGATCTGGGTCACTGACCTGCCGCCAGCTGTTTCTCAGAGCGGCAACTGCTTCTCTCTTGCTTGCTCTACACCCCCCCCCCCCTCTCTCT
Organism: Medauroidea extradentata; assembly: GCA_003012365.1. NCBI lineage: Eukaryota > Metazoa > Arthropoda > Insecta > Phasmatodea > Phasmatidae > Medauroidea > Medauroidea extradentata. The sequence continues at coordinate 566 of PNEQ01003464.1, read as the reverse complement.
ATCTCTCTCTCTCTCTCTCCAGCGACATCTGTGTGGCGAGATATGCTATGTGCTGCGTGAAGCGACCAGCCTGCGCTTGGGGTATAGTTTTTCAATAAGTCAGTTGTATTTCTAGAGTCTCTGCTGTTGTTTATTTGTTTGCATAATTAATGCTAGCCAGTGTTACTGACACTTCAGAACCAAGAGCTGGTCAGCCTAGTATCAGTTAGGTGTAGGGTAGGGTTGATGCATTTATTAATGTCAAAAGCCCAGTGTGTGGCCCGGGCACCCTACTTTAATATATTGCCTGTAAATTATTTAAAATCAGAGTGTTTCTAAAATTTTTGGAAGTCAATAATAATTGTTTCAATATGAGGGTTCCATGTTTGTTGCTGCAAGCCTAATAATTTTCTAAGTAAGTAATTTAGTTAAATAATGTAATGATTATAATTTTACTGAACAAGAAATCTCATAGAAAACCCACTCTAAATGTAAAACCGCTATTGGGCCTGGCGAAACAGTACAGTAACAGAAAACCGCGTCTGGATGCAATTCTTAGTGATAAGTTTCTCATTGGAGTATTTTAA